>VWZY01001073.1:292055-332055 GCA_013399075.1 Chloroceryle aenea | reverse complement strand
TTGGAGTTACATTCTAACAGTCCTATCCTATACCAAATATTGTGAGACATAAAAACCACCTTTTGTGCATTTGCTTCAGTAATTTACCTTTGTCTGTGTATCTCTTTTTTTTTCACATTGGGTGTAACATTGGTTGAATAAGTAGAACTAAAGCAAGGTTAAATGGTTATCATAACCCTTTTTAAAAAGGCAAATAACTTCTATAAATTAATCAAATATGTCTTCTTTAGTAGCCAGTGTGGTGAAAAATTATCCTAGAAGTCACTGTATTCCCTGGTAGGGATTTAGGACAGTTACATTACTGTAAAATATATCTGTGTTCGTGGCTGTCAGAAGAATCCTAACAAAATCCCTACATTTGCCATATCTATTTCCAGTTTAAGGGATCATTTTTAAAAGCCTGATCTTACTGTTATACACCCTCTATTTCCTCACTTGTGTCTTGCACAGTTCCATTTTTGTGCTGCAATGTCACTGGGTTGGTAAGGGAGACAGTGATAACAATAATTTCTAATTACAAAGTTTTGTTAGAAGTTGGCTATGTACTCACAAATCTTTATGATTCTGGCAGGATGAGTTCAAATTCTGAAAGTAGTTAGGTCTGAAAGTAGCTTTTCTCTTTGTCTGTGGTGACTGAAATGGTGCTGGATCAATGCCCTGGATTGCAGCAGGCTAAGCATGCATCAAAAGATGGGGATGACTCTCTGGAAGAAATGGGATCTGCTCATACACAACAGTACAGAGGAACCACAGAGGAGTTCCTGCTGAGCAGCCTTTCCCAATACAACAGAAGAGCAACCTTCAGCTACATTTTCAGTTAAAGCTTCTTTCAAAAAGAGTATCCTTCTTTCCACATCTGTGCACCTCTGGACAATAGCATCAAGCACATGAGAGCTAGCTTTGCTGCCATACTTCTTATAGAATGGGAATATGTGAATTGTGATGCAATTAAAAATACTCTCAACAGAAAAAGCACTCAGTGTAAGAGTAAAAGCTTAGGCTTGGTATTCAGGATGCTGTATTTATCCTGAGGAATTACAAATAATTTCTAAGTAGCAATGTTTTTAAGTGTCTTTTAGTTTCTTGCTTCATTTCTTAGTAACTAATTTCCTTAGGAACAATGACAGCATTACTTTCCCTCATACTAACTCTGTTTTTTCTATCATCACAGAAGAGATCTTCAGTTAGAACATGACCTGTCATGAAGACACCAAGACTATCTGGAGGCTGCAGGTGCTGCTGTAATATAAACAAAAGTATTATAACAGGAAAAACATTGTGCTGTCAAAGGTGAGAGTCAGCTGGGTTCTATCATGCCAAATTCTTTCAATGTGCAGGTTCCAGTTGTGTGTTGTTCATTCATGTACTTAGCCTTTGACAAAAATTATGACATCACAGTTCTTGTAGCTTGTGTTATAAGGGGAGAACAAAACTGTAGCTATTCATGAGAGAAAAAGCTAAAAAGAAAATCAACAAACAGAAAAGGAAAGTCATTAGTTGTAAGAACCTACAAATAAATTAAACCTTGCCTAAGATGTATTGATTTTCTGTGGCCTTGCCTATAGAATAATGTCAAGCATGCCTGACAATCCATTAGGTTCAGAAGGCAAAAAACTAATAATTATTCTTTTGCTTCCATCTTAAGAAATATGCTGGTATCAGAACTAATTCTGATTCTCATCTGCCATGGTGTAAGTCAGAAGAAATTTCTCAAAGTCAGTGAAGTTATAGGAGTAAGGGTTAAAATCAAAGCCCATTTTGCTGTTAGGTGTGAGTTAAATTCAAGGGAACAAGACCTGCACTTGTGTACAAATTAAATATCCTGACTTTTTTATCAAGTCACCTTCGTAATCAAAATAGGCAGTTCCAGGAATGAAATTAAAGAATAATAACTGTTATAAATTATGTGCTTAGATTGCAAAGATATGGGTTTTGCTTAACACTTCCTATATTAATAAAATACACTTACAATTCTATGTAGACATTTAAGCAAGAGAGCTTCAGAAGATGTACACAATGAGTAAGATAAAACCTACCTGGTAACAATTACAGCCCTGATGGTGAAAAGCCATCAAAATCATAACCACAAATTATCAATAATTTTCTATTAAAAATTCTAATTTTAGCATTTTTAATTCTTCTGGGTTTTTTATTATTATTATTTTCAATTAAAAAATATTTCAAAGGACCCAATAGTTTTAGATCAGGTTCCACCTTGATTTACAGACACTTGATTCAATCTATACAGTTATTTTACCATGAAAAAAAATAAAATCTGTCTACACTGAAGAGAGAACAAAAAAACTGTGCAAAGAAAAGCAAGAGCTGGGCAAAAAAAACTTACATAGATTGTTCTCAAATGTGTTTGGCTTAAACCATTCTGTAAAATGCCACTAAGCATCTTCTGTCCACCTCTCCTAATGACAATTCAGTTAAAGGCAGAAAAGTCACTGCTGAATGCTTCTAACATTCTAGAATTCTTAGTCTTACAATTTGATACACTTTGCAAATGATATCTACATACATGAAGCATGGAGAGCCATTAGTCAGGTCTGGATTTCCTGTGTGATGAAGTCTACAGGCAAAAGTCTTTATGAACATTTTGCAGGAGGTGAGATTGTCAGTGCCTCAGTAAGATTAGCTCACCCTTTCTGGTTGGTTTTGCTAGCTCTTTTGGATACATAAATTTGCTTACAGGGTTAAGCATTCAACCTTTAGATCTTGTTTAAGTTTCATATCCTAAAACTTGCGACATAGTCAAGACTAGTTGTACATTCTTCCTCCCTAGTCCATGGAGAGCAAGGAGAGACAACTACTTGGCTCAAGCCAGGAGGGGTGAACTGCCCTCCCTCTTCGACTGTACAGCAATACAGACTTAGACTTAACTAGGTGACCACTTTTCAGACAGTTGAATTAGGGAGATCAATTCTTTCTCTGCTGGTTCAACAAGGGTGCAACCTTTCCTCACCTGCTAAGCAAAAAATAGGGAATGCCTTCCTGCTGAAACTTGACTTTGAAAGTACATTCCATTCTAGAGACCATCAGAAAAAAAAAAAAGAGGAGGATTCCTACACACTCTTCCATGATTCAGGATCACTTTTAAACAATACATGGAAGTAGTTCACAGTTAAGAGCACATTACTTTTGCTCACTCTGAGATACCAGCTTAAACAGCAGAATAAACTGCTTTATAAAACTATTGGAATTTGCAATTTGGGGGTGTACTGTGGCTGTTATGCATCTCAGCAGAATAATTACTTGATGCTATTTGGGGTGGGAGGTGGGGAGCAAGAGAAGGAAATAAACAGAATGGAGAAAGTTGCTTGAGAATTTGCTTCGGTTTTGTACTTCCAAAATCAAATTCCTGTTGTAGACCTTGACATAACTTGTTACTACAGTGGCAAAATACAAGAAAAGTTTGCAGAACTACATAGCAGTCAGTACAACAATAAGTGAATCAATTGAAGACAAACATTAAAAGAGTTATTTGCTAATGGGCACCATGCCAGGGTTACTCATGCAATGCTGCCTGCAGAATTCCTAAGCTGAGTTCAGAAGATACAGATCGATGCACCTCCAAAGAGAGTCTATATCAATCTCCATTTCATTCATTAGCTTCCACTCTGAGCTGGTAGGCTGCTAGTTAACTCTTTAATGTGGGAGAAACTGTCAGTGTAAAGGCCACTGGGACACACACTCCTCTCTACTGTACTTGACCTGTCGATATTTCTTGCAGCATTCTGTTTAAACTGGTACAGCTCATGGCAAAATGGAGATCTGGGAGGCTTTCCTAGCTTTACATTGGCTTATCATTCTAGTGTAAACATCAGGAAATGCATCCTGATGAAGTATTCCTATTTGTCTCCTGTGAATATGAATGAAAGGCTTCAGATGAAATCATTCAAACAACTCTGTCCCTGAAATCAAAGACAGCTTCAATAATAAATTATGTTAATTTAAGAAATTAGCACATTGAGATATCATGCAAAGGAACAAGAGGCAACTGATATTTGGTTGCTAATTAAATTGTTCTAATGTCCCGGACAGACAGAATGAGATAGCTACAGCTGTAAAGTTAAAACTTAGGTTCACTTTGAATCAGTTTGACTGGAAGTTCATCGTAAAATTGCGTAGAAATCCAGCAGGTCCAGGACATGATTGATGCATAAACCATTTAGAATACTTCTGAAAGTGCAAATATGAGATCTAACATATAAAGGTATAATTACTAAAACAAAGAACAATCTCAAACCACCTAGACTTGTGGGCTTTGCTTATTTTCTTTCTACAAATATTGAATGTACTAATTTCCCTTGCCTTACTGTTGAATAAAATCAATTTTCTCAGTAGAGCTGAACTCTCCTTTGTTTAAGGTTAGATGCAGAGTTGATATGCATCCTTAGATATAATGTTCATGCAAAATCCTTGAATATTTAGAACTAGCTCACTGTGTGAATCCACAGCCATTACAGATTCATTATTTGCCAATCAGTGCTCTCCATACATTAACCAACATGCTTGGAATTAGCTGAAGGGGAAAAAAGCTTCACATTATTTTAAAACTCTCGTCAAATTGTTTGTATACAAATTTTGATAACAACACCTGCTTTTTCTCTCTTGGCCAAGACAATCCATGGAGAATCTGAGTTTCAACGATTTCCCTGCAGAATTGTCAAACATATGTATTTGTATTTCATTACTTGGGTAATAGCTGATTTGCCAAGTTCATTTACTACTAGTTGCTCCTCAAACATCTCAGTGGGATAATTAAGGAATACTAAGAACTGAAACTGTAGTATGTTAGGTGGGGGCTAGAGCAATTGCCCAAATCCCACTTCTGATTAAACTGCTGTCCAGAATTAAATATGCAATAACTGAAATTCTGTTTTCTTCCCTTACTCTGAGCATCTTATTATCAAGGAGACAGAATAACTCCCTGTTTTGTGCAACAGAGACCAAAAAGCTCACTGTGCCACTCAAACCAATTCTAATCCCCTATGAGCCTACAAGAATGGTATTTAAACTCAAAATTGACTGGGTAATGGACTAAGTGCTGCCTTCTGTTCTAATGGTTCAGTATGCTGGCATTAAAACAAACAAAAGTGCATCAATGCCCACTGCCTGAACTGGGGAGACTAGACAGGCAGGCATAAGTTTTAACAGTAGGAAGGCACCTAAAAACCCTTTCTGTCTGAGGGTCAGGGCTGATGACAGTCAAGTAGATGACTCCATTAATTCTACTGAAAATAGAGGTGTGTTCTTTGCCTTGGTTTGTTGTTTTTACACCGCACAGGGGCTGCATAATAAAAAATCTTTTCAGCTGGAGTTTCCCACCTTCAGTGGAATTATGTTGGTTTGACTTCAAAGCTTAAAATTGGCATGGTTGAGTCAAGTACCAACTCATCCCCCCATCACTAAGCCATCTGGCACCTCTTCCATTATTACCTGCTGTGGGCACATTCTGGTCTAACATCTATAAAGTAAAAGTCGGGCAAAATTTCCTCTCCTGCATCTCATGCCTCTTCCCTCATGTCATCACCCACAGAAGAAATCTGGCTTCTAAGTTTTAGAATGATGACATGAGAGGCACAAACCTCCAAATTATTATGGGTATCACAAAAATCACCGCCTATAACTCAGGCTGTCTAAGGCTTGCCATTGTCCAATTTTGTGCTCTGGTACGTGTAACTGCTAAACTCTAATCATTTGGACTGACATTTTCCTGCCAAGGGGAGTTGCATTTCTAAACTGCCAGAGGAAAGGTGCCATGCCATATGAATTACTCATCTGATATGATAATGTCTGTATTACATTTTGGAGAACTCATACAAAATTCCACTAAAGGCATTTTTCTATGTCTTTTTGAGGCTTGTGTTAGAGATATGCACAACATTTCCTAAAAACCAGAATGACTACAAGCCTTGTGACACTAAGTAAAAAAACCACCCATTCAAATACTAAATAAGTTTCCACAGAGTTCATTATCTCACTTATTCCATAATCACACATTCGTGTACACAGCAAACAAGGCTACAGACTCCAAGCTCATTGAAAGCTGAAGGATATACTGTTGTACAGGTGTTCTGCACACCTCAACTTGACTATTCAGAGCATCAGCAGATGTCAAGTGTGGAATTCTTGGGCGCAGTGAAGTTGCTGGTTCCAGTGGATATTGAGCATGGCAGCTGACAGGTATGAGAACTGTGAGTAGGAAATATAAAGTGGATGGAGGACTTAGTGGTTGAGGCTTCAGGGATTACAAAGATAATTGTCGATCAATTCTGCCAAATGATTTGAAGTAACTTAAGCCTGCCATCAGTACTTTAATTGTTTTTACAACAGAACTTGTGAGAGCACTTAGTGCAATGAATGACTTGATAACACCTGATTGCAATGCCCTGTCCATTAGTTGCATATCATCTCTCTCTTTTTATTAAGCTGGTTAGTCTGCTTCTCCACTCATTTAAGATCCAGTATTTCTGTTAAGAAGACTTTTTTACAAGTGGCTACTGAAATAAATCTCTCTTAGTGGGTTAGGATGGTCAAAGTATTCGAAAAGAGGATTTTCTATCTGGAAAATAACTTTTCATATTTTTCTTTGTAAGTAATAGTGTAACTTTAAAAAGCACTGTGCTATTCCTTTACGCTGGGCTGTGCTAAACTTTGTATACAGTAAATAAAAACTAACTAAATAAAACCTGAACTCTTGATCCTTTCACAAAATGTGGAGAACAAGCTGGTTCCTAGGAGACCAGCCAACCACACCTTCATGAATTGTTGTTAAGTAAGAATCCTTACATGACTACTGACAATTATGAAGCCTAGCTGCAAATTCAGTAGGAAAGCCCTGTTTTCTTTGTTTTCTGTGGTCTGTGAAGTACAGCAACACAGCTACATCTAATGACCTACGTCTCCCTTCCTGTAAAACACGGCCGAGCAAAAGTGATGATCACAAACAGCAAGGTTTACTGCCTACTCTCAAAACTCTGGGTGTTGCCTATGGTGAAGAACTAGAGAGATAATTAATCAATGGAAATTCCAAAATGCAATCAATCTCACTGACAACTTCCCCAAAAGCTCCCTCCAGTCTGTAGCTGGAATGCTGCCAGGCAAGAGCTCACATACCTCTGAGCTAAGATTGTTGTAACACCTGCTTGCCACGGTACCTTTCAGGTTGGATGAAAGCATCTGCATCCAGTGCAGGCCAGCAGAGAAAATAAATTAATTAGCAAGGCTATGCTTTCTTAACACACTTAACACCTAACCTGATGTCTTCCGTTGATATAACCTTCCACGTCTGCTGTGTTAAGAAGTAGAATGTGATGAGACTTTTCAGCTGTTCCTTCGGTAGAGCACAAAAGGAATAACCAAGAACTGCCCATTGCTGCAAAATGACTACAGAATCACTTTCCTCATATGCACTCAGAGTAATCTACTCTTTTAAATACAGAGCAGAACTTAGCCAGAGTAAATTGGTCTAGCTCCATTAGTTTCAGCACAGCCATGAAAACACACCCTATCTGAGCATGGGGTTCTATGTTCCCCTAAATAATATTAAAACAGTAGTAACAGAGGAAAAAGAGGACTTGAGTATTGTAATTTTTGAATGAACCTTCAGTGCATTAGTTCACAAAATAACCTTCCTTCCTAAATAAGATCCAAACCCACAAATTAAGGGGGGAGGGCACAATCCTAATTGGTAATGCCAACATTAAACAGTTTAATTCTTTCTTGCTTTACAATTGGCAGATCTGTTTATTCCAGAATGCATTTTATTAAATGCTTCTTATTTACAATGACCACTTAAAAAAGAATACACTTTGGGAAGAGTGAAAGCCACTCAATATTTTTATGGTAGTCGTGGCAGGAAACAGAGAACATTGATTGAGATTAAAATTAATGATGTTCAAAGCATATTTCTTTTTCAGCCATATTGAGTGGAAAAAAAAAAAAAAGGGATCAGAAGCTCATATACCCTTGGAAGAATTTGAAAAACTGTTGACTTTGACCATTCATTTAAATTCCAAATTATTTGCTGCTTTGATGGAGAAGTATCACTGAAAAATCTGTTGATCCTGCTGTTGCAGACTTTGAGTGCTCTCTTGCTTTGTTAATTTAGCTCACAACTAAAACATCAAGTTCATTACCAACTTATTAGATTGGCAGTTGGTCTAATAAAAGAAAAATAAATGATAAAAACCTTGAATTATGGACATACTGGAAAACTTCACCTGTTGGCAATGCACTGGGCTTTAAAGCCTGCTAAGAGCTGCCAGTACTTTTAAAAATTGCCCTCTTCAGGGGTTCAGTGTATCTTTTAAAGAGCTTTCTAGGACTGCTTCTACACAGTAGCTCTGTCCTTTGAAATGTCCATTCTAAATTATCAGGTAAGAAAAAAGGTCAAGTGGTATTCACACTGTGGCAATGCTAATTGCTTACGTTGAAGAGACAGCCCACACTCGAGTAGCAAGGGGGTTGTGCATCAAGACTGAACGTGGATAAACCAGACCAAAACAACTGGGAGATTAAGTGCAGGTGAACCTGTCTGCTGAGTCTTGTCTCAATACCAGATTAAGTTAGGATGTCTCAATGTCTTCAAAGAAAGAAGCCTAGGAAATAGCAGGGCTGGGAATCAGGCACACAGACAACTGCTTTCATGCTACTATCACTTCTAGAAATAAAAATGATGAGGCAAAAATGGTTAGGATGAAAGAAAGAGGAGAAGTTTGAGGAGGAGAAAGCACAGAGTCCAAGTGTTCAATTCCTCACCTTGAATTATGTCTATTTAGCCCTCAATAATTTTCTCTGATGGCATATGGAGTACTGCAGTGCTGCAGAAAAGTTAAGCTTCTCTTCTTTGCGTGGAGGAGCAGAACACTTAATGAAGATCATGCTTTGCTGATAGCTCCTCACTCAGATTAAAGAAAGAGCCTTCAAAATTGATTTGCAGATCTACCTACAATCACGTGAACAGACAAATCTTTACTTAATCACATGCAAAAGGAGACATAGGTAAGGGAAATGAACTCAGAACTACGTCAGGCAAAAATGTAACTCCAAATTCCTTGACCTAGGTATGGCAGGAGAAACTGTTGACCTTTCCAGTAACCAATAAGGAGATCTGAAATAAATGGCAAAAAGGAATCAGTAACCTATAAAGCCCTGGAGTGAGTGGATGATAAACACTGTACATTGCATTCTTCAGTCTGTGATGGCAACTTGCTGCTATGTCAGCCATTGAGAAGTGTCCCACAAAATGTCACTTGGTTTTCCAGGCTGTATTTTCCTTGGCTGATATTTCTTTCTGCCATAAGCTCTGTGAAAAATTTCAAGAAAGATATCAAGAAGAAAGAGCCTTACTGATACAAGCATATATAAGATACCACTTGCTTCACTGAAGAGGTAGAGAAGGACCAACACAGAACTTTGAAAAGAGGCACTAGCCTCACTCCATACTGAAGTTAACATTAAGTGAAACAGATTGTTGCAAGACAAGAATATACGGTCACCTGGGCTCCATGTGTGAACTAAGAACAATGCAGAATTGTTCACTCAGTCCTCTACTTGGTTTTATCACAAGTGTGACACTGAGGAAGAATATCCAAATGTGTATTCAGAAGACTGTAAATAAATATGGCACTGGCAAAGTTAATTCTAAGACTGTGTAACTTTTGAATGTTTGGCTTTGCTAACTTGTTATTCTGATAGGGTATGGAGTTACCTAAATTGTCTATCTGAAGACAGAGTCCTGGACAGATAAACAGACATTGATTGATACCAGTCCTCAGCAGTTTTCTCAGCAACACTGTTGAGTGACATTTATTTCTTTATTTATTTATTATCATTCATTGCCTGATAGGCCAGCCTGCTTATCAGTCGTCCCATGCTCATTTCCCTTCATCAGAGAGATCAAATACACCACCACAAATTCCCTCCTTGACCATCCACAGCCACCAGTCAGGAGCAATGCCTCAACTTAGCAGGAAAAAGAGTGGACTGGCTGATAAGAGAGAGGCTCAGATCCTGCAATGGTCTCCTTACAGGTTTACCAACCAAGCGCAACAGGAATGAGTGAAGAGATCAAAGACACTGACTGTGGTTGATCAGGACAGGTGTTTGTGGTGATGTTTTCAACAGATGGAGGTTCCTGTGAGAGAAGAAAAGAGACCCAGGTTATACCAGCCAATTGTGAAGACTCCTCAACCAGAACCACTGCAATCAGTTACATTTTCCTCCCTGTTGTAAAGTGAAGCATATGCACACAGAGTTTTATTAATTTGCATCTTAAGGAGAAGAAATGTTATCCTTTATGAGAAGAACAGATGCAAAAGAATGACAGACCCTTACAGCATCGCTTTCATAAGAGAATTCTGTTGTTCTGGAGTGATTTATTTCTGAAGAGGAAAAAAATGCAAAGAACTTGGAACACACACAAAAGTACCTTCTCATCAAAGGTTGTCTATCGTTTCATGAATCACATGTGATGGATGAGATTTATGAATTAGAATCTGCATCAAAAGATTTACAACATTCTAAATTAGTTATGACATCTTCTCGTCTGTGAGCATAAACTTTCAACAAAATATCTATATCATCATCACAGAAGCATAGCCAACCCAGTTCTTTCATTTCACTGCAGCACACCCAGACCCTGTCACGATGTTTGATGAATTCTTGAAGGAATGGGCTTCAGATCAATTAAAATAAACACCACAAGCTGATTTATCAAATCTTTTCTGAATGCTCTCAGAAAATGTCAAAAATCTGATCCATTGACAGAGAAGAGTCAGAGAATCGTGGCAGCCTATGGGATCACAAGACCTTTTCAAAACCATCATAAATCACTGCAGAAAACAAATGGGGCACCATGTGATAAGATTTCTTCTGACAGCTTTGCCTCAACAAGACATATACGAGATAAATGGATACCTTCGTCTGTGCCCAATTGTCAGTTTACAAAGTTCCAACTTGTCAAATTGTAAAATACACCACATCCAAAATAATATACCTTAATATACAATAGCATGATTTAAGAAACCTCTCACTCTATTTCTTTGTTGCAATTTTCAATTACTTCTTCAGGCAGAAACACTTGAGAAAGGACAGCCAGGAAGTCTGGCAGAGAGACCTGTCTAATATTAACCAGCACAGAAGTTTGAGTACTACAGCCCGTCTAAAATAATTAAATCCCTCTTTTAACCTGTTCTTAAGACTATTTAAATTACAGTAAAGGAACTTCAGTGACAAGAACCTTTGATATTTCTGTTGCTCTTCTTCGTATAGATTCTGAACACATTCAAAACAATGTGGTAATATGTAAATATTTCTCAAATATTAGTTAGCCTTATGCAATGTCTTTGCTGATGAGGTTACACAAATCAACACAAATATTCAGGTAGAAAAAAGGTTGATTTGATGCTGAGTTGGGAATTTGTGCAGCTATTCATGGAACTGTTATTACTGACAATAACGATTTGCGCCTGATTTTAATTTACTTCTGCATGAAAGGAACAAATGGCATCAGTTACAAGTGGTTATGGACACAGCAGCTTTTGTAAGACCATTTCACAATTTGTAAGGACTTGGTATAGAGAAAAACACAGGTAGTTTCTGTAATTTGAATGTAGTCTCTCTTTGAGCTTTAGCTTTCCTCAGTATGCAAAAAACCTGTAATCATTAGCACACAAAGCATGGAGAAAGAGAATCTGACAATGCAATTACAGCTAAAGCCCATGCTTTTTAATATTATTTATCTTTTAAGCATTATTTATGTGCACATCTAAAAATGCCTTTACTTTTTTTCAGAAGAAATTTTACAAATACAAATTCTGAAGGAAATTCAGGTTTTGAATAGAAATCCTCCTCGGAGATGCATAATGTCTGGTGTTCATTGTAGGGGGGAAGCTGAATCAAAATCTCTTTAGAACATGTTTGTTGAAACAATAGTATTGATAATGTACAGTAGCTACAGGGCTTTGTGGTCTTCAAGGTGTCATGAAAGAAAACTAGTCTCAGGAGCCCCTCCAGGGGCTCTAGTTGGGATTAATAAGATCAGGAGCAGAGAAAAGAGTTTGGAAAGCCTTGTTAACCAAGAGCAATGCCTCTTCAAACTCCCTCTACAATGGAGTGATAATCTGATAAACATGACAGCAGAGCCTAGGTCCTTTCAAATCTGATTTCAGACCTTAGCATGACAAAGGGATAACGTTTGCTTGCTGATGAATGACCTTCCTCACAGGGACTATGTACCAAAGTCTAGTGCCATGCTTTAACCATTGCATTTATTAAAGGCCTTTGACATAACCAGAGAGGCTATTAGTCTACATGAGCTGCCCATCAGGGATAGATGGCTTATACTAAATTGATTCCATTCCTTCCTCTTCAGTCCCATCTGAAAGGCATGTTTCAGTATCTGTAAGAACTACCTGGAAGGGAAGGAGTAATGTGAAAGCCAATCTATTAATGGGAGAACCAATGGAAGTGGGAGAAGGAAAGCAATCTCAGGAACTAGATGTGATCACAATGCACAGACTCAGTTCAATGAATAACGCCTCACCTCCCCTTATTAAGCTGAACACACCTCTTTAACTTCTCCCAGGTCAGCACAGCTCAGAAAACAAATCAGAATTCTTTAGTTTAACCTTTATCTCCAAGACAGAGTGCCCACCAGAAGTTCAATATCCCACCTACTGTACATTCAATATCCACCTACATGCCTGTGTTTTGCAAGTTCTGAATGCTGGGTAAACCCAACTTTGCTGGCAGCTGTGAAAGCATCTAGAACATATTTGTGTTGCTAGCTGTGTGTAATGGTGTGCATGCACGTGAATAAAAGGTAAAAGAATGTTTGTCCTCTCGTTTGAGTAGTAATCTATTGTTTCTCCTAATTGCTGCATTTGGGTCCCAATGCTCATATGAGAAATAGTCTATTAATTTTGAATAAAAACTTCAGTATGAAAAAATGGGGAATGACAAAAATACTTTTCTATTCTGTGTTGATTAAAATAAAACAGGAAAAGCTCTGATCTGGAATTTCCTACAGTTTCCAGTTAAAATAAAAATATGCAACATATTGATATAGAAATCGAATACATATTTGTATTTATCAACAAAACTTGTCTCAATTTCCTCCATCTGCAAAAAAAAAAAGTGGCTGGATCGCTCTGTGGCCTTCAATTGTTCTTGTGCTTTGCTAATTGCAGAACTATAACTAAAAATAAACACAGAGCTGTAAGTCAGCAAGTGGAGCACATTAATAAACCTTGAGTACTTGGCCTTATGGCAGCCTCCTTAATTTCATCATGTTCACTGTAATGATGGCTTTGAATTCATGTATAGGGCAAAATTACACTACAGGACTTGTAATTCTGAGAACATCCCTAAAAGCCTTATTCAAACTTCCGAGGTGCATGGGCTAGTACCTGAGCTTAGGAAAAGCTCTTTGCAAATCCCAGTGTGATTTTTTGACAGATTCATCTTCCAGCCTTTGGGAAAGTGAAGGTGCTGCAGGCAAGACGTTTGATTAATGCCACAAAAAATAGTGTTGCTGGCACAGCTGGTATGTTGGGAGAAAAATTCATCACTAACTCTAAAACTGCCATGTAATTTTCTCTCAACAGTTCTTTTACGTACTTGACAGAAGATTTGCACAGGACAAACTAGCTTGACAGAGGACAAGTCAGCCAGCTGTTGAGGTATCTCTAAACATGACAGATCACTATGTTTTAACTCAGATTAATTCACTTATTACAGGTAGACCTAAATCACTGGTCATTGTCAAATCAGTTGTCACAACTAGCAAATCATGTCAAATTTCTGAACAAAAATATTTCAGATCTTAAGCAGTTGTTATAACCTCAGCCTGTTTGCTGACAGAGGAATTCCAGCAATAAGCACAGGATAATCACACAGCCAAGTAAAGCACTGCAAAATAACCAGTACTGCTTCAGCAGTATCCGTGCCATTTGTCTGGTATTTAATAGGACCAGAGGACTTGGAAATATTTGAGTGCAGATTCTGGTACCTGGCAAAACTAATGGCATTTCTTCCCAGTTGCTTTCCCCTGGACCCCTCCCAACTTTTTTTGTCCCTTTTCTGTTGCTTTTAAAACATTAATTGCTACCTTAAACTCTTACCCAGTTTCTGTCACTATACATTCAACAGTACAATAAATAAAACCCAACAGGACAAACATTAAATGTATCCAGAATCAGTTTGCCAGAATTGCTAGATTAGAATGAAAAAAATCACTGTAGGAAAGCGTTAGCAGAAATGAAGTCCACATTTAGGGCTGTTATTTCAATTAGTTCACTCTAAGCAATTAGATAATCACTCTAAGCAATCAGTAATTCAGATACATCCAACAGACTTTAAAGGCTACAGAATCTGAAGCATATCTGCAATATCAGAATAACAGATTGGCCCAAACTTGTGCTATGGGATCCAAACCTCCTAGGTCATGTTGAAGTTTGAAAAATATTTGAACCTTGCCATTAGAGCTCAGAGTTAACCAGAAATTACTTAGCCCAAAACGTGCACTGGCAGCACAAAGTATTTTGCAAGCTGAATTCCCTTCTCAGAGTTTTCATAACTTCTGCTGATGTTTTCATGGAAAAAGAAGGATGTACCTTCAAAAAATACCTGTCTAAACTCTGAGGGAAAGTATTGGGTCTCAAAAGGAGCAAGGAAGGGTCTCATATGAGCCACAGAAGGTTTTTTGTAAAGACAAAGAAGTTTGGTTTTTTCATTATTGCTAATTAAATGTGGTAAAAGGTGTCTCAAAATGGGGTATGTGATGTTTTCAAGCCAAGAATGGATGAAACCCTAATAACCTGGTGTGATCTCATAGGTGACTCTGTATTGATAGTCAACCTGAGACCTCTCCGAGGTCCTTTCGAGCCTAAATTACTCCACAAGCCGAGCAATATATACTTTTTTTTTCTTATATTCTTTGTTTATATCTAAAGTACATAGGTGTCTTCACTGCCTGCTCTATAAAAGTTTATCGTACAGTGAAATTCAATTATCCAGGGCAGCTTAGTTACTGAATCTTACTATTGCCATTGCACGACTTACACAGCACATAGCTCCTACCAGTCCTCAGAAAGTCCAGTAACAAAACACAGATGATACCCCTTCACTCTGCCAGGGCAATTTATGTAGGACTGGCCCTCTCTGACCCAGTATCTCCTCTCTGTCAGATGAGCCACTAAATAATTAGTTATCTTTTATTTATTACTCCCTTCTGGAATGGAAGGCAGGTACATAACACACACTTCAAGGATGATAAATACATTTCCTCAGCAGCAACAGGGTGATTCAATACTGGTTAGATAACCCAAAGGATTATATATTTTAAAGGCACAGAAGGGGAAAAACATAGTAAAGTTACAGATTCTAGAGGTTTTAAGTGTCCTGATGGGATTTCTAAAAGGATTTTCGTTAGAAAGACAAAGTTTCTATGGGTTTTAGTTAGTGACTGAAACATTTTATGTTCAGAGCTGCATAGTTTCAGGGGTGGGAACACTCACTGAATGGAGTTGTGTTCTCTTCTGATACCTTATGTCCGATTATTCTTAGGAAAGGGTATAAAGATCCTCCAGCATAAAAGTTCTCCTATTTATCATATATCCAATCCTAGCTGAAAAACAAGTGTGAAGAAGGCCTTCAAGGGAAAAGGAGTGTCTTCTCTCTTTGCTGCTCCTTGAAATCATTCTGGAAACCAGCCAGTTGTTATTTGGCATTTGCATAAACTGATTTGTTCTGGCTTGGGGTTCTCACTTTATTGCTGATAGAAGCAAACCTGTGAAAGTGGATGTGAAAGGACTCACTAGATGGCTTTTTCATTTCAACCTGGACTGGTACACATGCATGCCCAATTTTGTTTTGCAGTTTCAGACAGATATGCTGCTTGTTGTTATAAATTAGTTCCTGAAGAAGCCCTACACATTTAAAACACTAGAAAGTCCCAATCAGAGCTCTGGCTCACAAAGTTCTAAATAATCTTGTTAGAGCTCTCCATATATCTAGGACAATATTATCACACATAATTTATTGTGTGAGATGATCAACTTTTTTTTTTTTTTTAATCCCAGCTATTAACTGAAAGGTGGCTGCTTCTAGCTGCTTATCTGCCCCCCTACCCCATTCCAGCCAAAATCATTCTTCTCCTATCATGCTAGCAAAACAAATGAACATTCCTTAAAAGGCATTTCAGTTAAATTAAGGAGAGATGGCAAAAGCTTCCCATTTCCCCTGTTTAAGTAACCAAGCTCATCTTAAATGAACTACAGTTGGGAGTGGTTTGGCTGGGAGGTGGAGTGGGAGTAGCTCTGCCAAGATGATGGTGCTGGCAGTCAGCTGAGGTGTCAGCCCTTGTAACTGGCACAATCAAAGAACTGAAGAGGAAATATATCCACAGGCCAAGCAATGCAAGGGAAGGTTATAACCCATGTTAGATTAACTTTTCTAACTACAACACCCTCAACAGTCCTTAGCAGAAAGTGTCTTTTTTTTTTCTTTGAAAATGCATTATCAAGAAAATGTCTCTTGTCTTTCTGCCAAGTGAAACAAGGTTTTAATGTTACCTCTCACTACAGTCTCATTCCTTCAATGTTGACTAAAGAAAAGAATATTAAAAGCCTTAAAAAAAGGGGTGGGGGAAAAAGTCAGACGATATTACTACTTTCTGACCTCTTTGCCTCTTTCTTATCTCTGAAACTCCGTGCCTCTTCTGTGTTTTGGAGGCAGAAAGGGCAGATGGGTGGTACTGTAGAACTCTTGAACTCAGAATGGCCAGAGAATTGGCACCAGGGTAAAATGACATCAACATAAACCAGCATATGTAATGGATATCTATTATCTAAAGTATTTACAGGTATAAATTGGTATCCTACCAATTTGTTACTTTAAATTCTCTGACATATTTTACTATATTTTCATTTGGAAGAGCACAAGACAACAACAAACATGCCTTTTTTTTTTTTTCCTTTTTTTTTTTAAGTTAAGGTATCTTCTTAAAACAGATGAACGAAAACCCTCCAAGGAAGAAATCAATTAATTAAAAATTACATAAGAACATCTGCTTGCAAGCTGATCAAACTAGAAAGGTGAAAACAACGTCTGTTCTAGTGGAGGGAAGAGAGATGACAGTTTTGGAAATGGGGAAAAGGCAAAATGTGGGTAAATGATAAAGAAGCTGCCAGATCCTGTGTCTTGAGTCATGTTAAAATGTGAACTTAAACAAAGTTCAGCTCAGTGAAGCAGAAGGACAATTCTCTTCCTTTGATACAAAAAGATCTTTTTTCATCCGTAGCAGGTGACATCTGACTCATGCAGATGAGCCACTGGCCACTTCAAGGAATAGAATTTGAGAAATTCATCAAGATCCAGGAACACTGACTTGGAATGAGCACGGCAGGAATGAGCTGTGCTTACACAGGATATTTATGGAATTGCACTGAAGGATAGAAACCAAACTTCTGAAAAAACATTTCATTTTTTTTCAATTAACGTATTCTCTGGTAAAGCTTCTGATGTAGTCATTATGTTCTCCCATATCCTATGAACCCAACTGAACTCATTTAAGTATATTTTAACTTTAAAAATCAAACAGTTTTACACTTCAGTTTATGAAACCATTGGGTTTGCTGGAAAGACTAAATTTACTCAGACATAATTGTTTGCAGGATACTGTCCTATAGGAAAACATTATTTTATGTAGATATGAGAAGCCCAGTAAAACTCCATCTCATTGGCTCATGGCTCATTCTTAGCATGCCCACTATTAAAATGAGAACTGTAATAACACTGAGCTATTTGACTGCTTCTTAAGGCAACGGCACTGGAGGCTTTGCTAACCTAGGCAGCTCACTGCATTTCTTGCAAAGTGACATATGTCTCCTGTACACACAGGCATCAGATGAGCCTAATTGAAAATAACACAGATTCAGCAGCTGACAGCTTACTGTGGCTGAGAGGAGAACATTTCTCCCTAGATAATCTATTCCCTCTTGCATCCTTTCCCTCTCTTTGGAAAGGGACTACACAAACTGATATCTTGCTACATTTTTTGACACAAAACTGCACATTTTCGTTTAATTGTGCTACACTTACTGTTACACTAGGAAGCAGGATGCACTTAAATGATGAAATGGCACCTCCTCGGTGACAATTTCACAAGATGTGCACCTGATTTCTGCAGCAAATGCTTTGCCTCTGCTGAAATAAAATGTAGGCTGATGCTCTGTAAGTGGAAAGTGGGTACTTCCCTCCAGTGCCCACAGGCTTGACACCTGTAGCTTCTGACAGGGATGAATCAGAACAAGGGTCATGAGTGACTTTTTAGCTTCCATTTAACATTCTCCATCTCTTGTATGTCAGGAGGCATCTCAGGCTCATCATTTTCAGCTGAGACCCACAGAGCACTAGAAGACCATTTTGAGCAGAACAGTACATGTGTACACAGTCATTACCCTGAAGTTAAATGCCAAAACAAGAAAATGTTAAATGCAAAAAATGACTTACAAAACTCTTCACCCAAGGAGCTTGTTGTGAATTGAACTGCTTATCTGACTGACCCTGGATGCCTGAGGAGAAACACTATAGACTGGAGATGTCACACCTTGGCAACAGGATGTCACAATCATCTAACTAAGCTATCTTAACTAAATATGAAGGTATTTTTGATCTCCTTGGAATGAAATGAACATCTCACCACAGAGCAGCAACAGAAGCGACCAGAAAATCACAGCAGCTCTAGAAGGTGGT
Organism: Chloroceryle aenea; assembly: GCA_013399075.1. NCBI lineage: Eukaryota > Metazoa > Chordata > Aves > Coraciiformes > Cerylidae > Chloroceryle > Chloroceryle aenea. Next base: position 313,287 of record VWZY01001073.1, on the reverse strand, counting down.
ATTTACTGTCAGATAAAGCCACATGGAAACATAACTGTGAGGAAAATATGCCAAGTGCTCTAAGCTGGAGTAACTCTACTGTGTGTCAGTGCACTGGGACACCCTCTTTTTCTGCAGCGCTGTGTGACACGTTGTTTCATGACAGGAAGAGCTGTTTATGTGCCATCAATAACTGGACAGGTGGAGGCAAAAGGCTGTTGTAAACAACTCTAATTAGGTGCCCTTGGAAAAGACCTGACACTCAGGGAGGAACATTGGTATAGTGTTTTAATCATGTTTAGCCCATGTTATTTCCTGGTTAACAGACATTTGAGTTGGTCAGGAAACAGTCACTAACTTACGTGTGTTCAGCAGGGCTTCCAAAGTCACGCTCTTAAAAAATTGTTAGGCTTTATTTTTTGGATTAAAAGTTAAGTACCAACCAATAGGGCAAGCCTAACAAAATACCATAGTAAATGTCATGCTCATCTCACACCAGAACTTTGCCTGGACACATTAATCATTAAATTTTTTCACAGAGGACAAATGCACAAATATTTCCTTCTGAATTTTGAGCTATGTCAGATTTTTCTATTGAAATAGAAAAGGACATGATAATTAGAATTATTTTTTATTCTGGTCTGTACTTGTATAGCCTCACAAAATCACAGTGTAGACTAACTACAGAAAAATAGCATAGTGCAAGAAAACAAACAAAATCATGAAAAAAAAAAAATTAGGCAGAGCCTAGAGGAAATAAGACCAAAGAGAAATAAATGAGAACCAAAGCAAAAGAGAAAACTGTTAAATTTTGGGGTGCTTTCCATTACCTTCTAAGAAAAGATCCTGAAACTCCTCCAGTTTGATACGTTTCCCATGGGACATGTATGCTACCATACAGGAGAGAGCTGGAATGGACTCTGATCAGAAGAGGTGAAATGCTTTCCTGATGCTTAAGTACAATCTCTGAGCAATAAACAGGTCTTGTTACTCACTCTTGGGCTAACAGTAGAACATCCTCTTTCTGTATGTCCAGTTAGTTCCATGGTCTTTGCCGTGATAGTATCTGCATACTTTGTAAATGGGACAGCTTTGTTATGTGCAGATGGCAGTGTCAATCTGAAGCCCACCCTTATAATGAATTGCTTTTAATTCACTTCCTTTGCCAAAAGACTGCAAACTCCAGACACGGCCAAAGTGATGTATATTTAAGCTTTCATTTATTGAGCAGCATCAACAGAAGGTAGAGTTCTTAAATCACAAGCTTTGATGCCTCTTCAAAAAAGCTTGTTAATAATTCTAAAATGTTTTAAGGTGTAGACTATAAACTGACTGGCTGGTCATCTGTTGTCCCTAATTTATGCCATTTTTCATCCTTGAGCGATAGATTCAGGTCTTGTTAGGATTCTTCAGTTTTAATATTCATGCTGGGGGGATGTTTGACATCTAAGTTTGATACTCCCAAAAAATATTCCAAAATTTCCATTCAAACTTTTCATTTCCTACAACTTAAACCACAAGCTCTCAGGAAATGTCTTTGTGTTGCTTTGTATTCACCCAACATCCAGCAAAACTGACCTCCTTCTTGGTCAATAATTAGGCAATGACACGGTAAACATGATTATGACTATTACCTTGGTTTTGATTAAATATAAACTTGCAGCTTTCCGTATCACTAGTGTTCTGAAATATTTCATAGGCACTCTGAAATGATTTCTGATCTTCAGCTTGCACTTTGATGTGGCTACATGATTGTAATATTTAGCCCTGTAATAAGGTATTCTTTTTTTTTCAAACAAGAGGATATGATTAGAGTTGCCAAGGCTGTTAATTCAGTAGTAAGAAAATCCTGTTTTCAGAAAATAACACTGAAAATGTTGATATTTCAGCCAGCTTTAGCAGATAACTAAATCAAGGGACTAACTTGAAAACAGCTATTTCTCCCCTTCCCAGGAGCAGCTAGGAACATCCCTATAGCTATTGCTCTGATGACTTTAACAATTTCAGTTCTGAGACAGAAGAAATATGTCCTTTGTACAGGTACTGAATGACCGTCTGCTAGAAAAGTCCTTTTACCTTTATTCTTAACTCTCCTTCACCTTTGTGATAGCTCCTGGCAATTTGCATAATAAGAAAATGTATAAATATGTAAAAATGTTTATAATATGCCCTCTGATAAAATAAAAAAAATTTAGTATGGATAAGCAAGATAAGAAATAATAATTACAATACTAGATAATAAAAAAAAAAAGCAGAACTAACCCAAGATCATTCACTATCTAAATCTGAAAGCCACATGAAAGTTAAGCTCCAATCACCCCCAGAATTTTTCCTGTTCTAACAAAAGCAATTTTATTCTTTAAAAACTACTATCTCTTCTCTTACCTAGTACATCTGCAAGCAAAGGAAAACCAAATGAGCCCGGGATCTGACTGGCTCAAACCTATCAGTCAACTACAAGATTTTATTCAGTATACAAGGACTCATCCACAGTGACTTTACTCAAAGCACTACTACTAGCTTCTTTGACACCATTCTTTTGGAACACGTTCTTCCCAACTGAGACAACCTAAACTGTAAACTATTTGGAACTATATTGACTAATTCATTGCTTGGCTTGAATTTTCCTTCATGCTCCCCATAAACATCAGCATAAGTGTTCTCTACTTATCCCTCATTAAAATGTATGTACTACTCTTCCTGCTTTTTATTTTCACGTTTGTTATTGCTACCTTTGTACTTCTTCATTGCTCTGGTTGCACTTAAGGACCCTCCCAAGAGAAAGAATTGGACAAGAGTCATTAATTTAGATATACTACTTTTCTCTCATCAGTTACTTAATATGTGCCTATAGGAATATGAAAGTGCATGGAAAAGTTGAGGGTTTTTCTTAAGCTGAGCTTTAAATTGATGACCCTAATCTGAGAATATGGTTAACTATATACTGTAAAAGAATTAAAGTCTCCAAATACAAGTCAATACAGCATTTATTCCACAGGAGGAATAAACATCTTAATGTGATGGTATTTTATTCAGCCATTATTAATTGTCATAAATATTCGGACACCATTAAGCAGTGTTGACTTAATGTGAGAGGAGCTAGCCTAAGCTAACTCTTGCATCATATGGAGACTAAATTAGGCTTTTCAATAATTGCTGTTTCTTAATGGCTAACAAAAGGTATTCCTGTGTTGCCCCCGTGTCCTTTCTAAGTTCCATAAATAACTAATTAACCTCTGCAACAAAAGTCGGCATTAAAACAGGAGGCAGTCTCTGTACAAATGATGGGCAGCTAAGAAAAGATCTGAGCAACATGAAGCTTACCCTCTTCTCTTCTGCCGTGTTCTCTACAGAAATTAAACGCTTATTGACTCCACGTTAATATCCATTTAGTAATCTGCCATTTTTGTTTGTTTTAATATAGCACTCGGTTTTACAGTAGAAAGGAATTATGCAGTTTAGAAGTATGAATATTAAAAAAGGATATAATTAAATCTGTAGCCTGAAACCTCTGTCTAAAGCTATAATGACAAATTTAGTCCATATTTATTATGGTGCACAAGGGACTTTAACTAGATCATTAGTTTATATGCCTTACTCAGTAGCGAAGTTCTAAAACTTCACATTTTGCATATTATTACATTATTCATTTTTCCAACTAGGCATAAAATATGGCTTCCCAAGAGTACAATACCTAATTCTTCAAAATATACAAAGATAGCAATAAAATGATTAAATTACAACTCTTACATCTGTTCTTCTTGTCTGATTATAAATTAAAATGTTCAAAACCAGAAGAAAACAACACAGGTAACAAATATATTTAACCTGCATACCTTCCCAGAATTAAAAAATTTACTGAACTCTATCCCCTCGATTACAAGTGCTACTGGCTTATCCCCTTTTCCACAGGTGGTTGTGTCCTTTTTTATCTGAGAGGTTGTGAAATAGAGCATAATTTGCCCATAGATTTAAAAATCACCGACTCTGACTGATAACATGGATTAGGTGCTGTGAACTCACCAATACAGTTACTGAGAAAGACTGATCCAAGAAACTCAATGAGATTTCTCTCTGTCTGAACACATTGGTTTAAAAAAACCCATAACATTTTATGCTTGTCAGGAGAAAAATATAAAATGCTATTCTAAACCACCACCCATCATTGCAAAATGCTGCTTGGTGTTTTCTTTATCAATTACACATTAACAAATCTTTAATCCAATGATGGAAACGCACCAGTGCAGGTGACACTGACAAATTATCCTTGGCACAGTCTCTGAACTCCTAACACATTTCAGAGAAGACTACCTTGAATATGAAATGCATGAACAACATGAAATCACAACACCCACTGAGGAACTTAATTTTAGGGAGCGTTATTAAGAAAATGATTATTTACTGAAGAATTTCTATTTGAGAACAATAAATGTATTTTTAAATCTATTATCACCTAAAACTATGGCTGTTTCCTAAAATCCTGGAATTCATAAAGGCAAATACCTAAAGAAATAGTTCCAATTCCTGTGGCCACAATGGCACTGAATCAGCATTGTGCAGCAAGGCATTATTGGATGCCATTGTAGGTGTCTGTGGTAAATTAGGGGAGCAGAAGTTACGAGTGAGTGCTCCTCGAATGCTTCTGAACCAATTGAGTTTTCAGCAAATTGAGATACCATACTATGTTTCCCATTTTCATCCATCTTGAATAGCTGTATTTACTCTAGATGAAGATTACTCTGTATGTTCCCTTGACATATGCCTTCCAGATACGTTTTATGACAATATCAAAAATGTCTGCCTTTTTTTTTTTAATCATGGCTGCTTCAATTGCAAATAAAAACCTATGAAATAAAGAACAGCATGAGCTTGAATGATCAAAACTCTTCCAGTTACTGTGCTGAAGCCATGTAAGCAAACTTACAAAACATCCCCTGAAGATTTAACTTGCTTTTTTAAAAAAAATAAAATAATTCCAGCTGATAATGTGTACAAAATAAATCCAAAGGATGCTTCCATTAAACTGAGAGGCAGGAATAAAAAAAATGGATGAGAAAGAACTTAGGATTTGAAAGTAGTAACATGGAAGATGGCTTTTTGAAAAAACATTTGTATTTACAAGACTGCCTTTGATTTATGTACTAATATGTTGAAAGTCTACCTCATTCACCCAATCTGCATGGTCTAAAAAGAGAAAGGGGGGAAAAAATAAAAGAAACTGGCTTCATTACATGATGTCCCTTGATAAATAAAAACTCGATCTGGCCTCTGTCCACTGCTGTTCTAAATGAGCCCAGTCAGTCTGGCCCGTGTTTTTTCATTTCATTTTCTCAAGCCAAATGACTACCATCTGCTGTCACAAAGCTGTCACACAATCAGTAATGGAAGATTTCTAAGGAATATAATGGCTGAAGAATGAATATATGACATTCCAGCTCCTATCTAGCAGAGAGAGAACAGCAACCCATTTGAAAAGAAACAGCAGTAGTGTTCTCCCACTTCTCAGCAAGTGCATTGTAATACAAATCTTTATTTGGACTCAAGACGTTGACAGGTCAATTGAACAGAATAAGTCTAGTTTATGATGCAGTTGTCAGAAGTGGTTAAAGCAGGAGTCTGTTTACTGGCGCCCTGAGATATTCCAACAATTTTTCTTGCAAACCAGCACCTTGAGGTTAATTACTTTACCAATTTGAGTAAATGGCAAGCCATATTCCCATCTGTCTCCATTAGTTCCCCACTATTTCTCAATTTATGATGACTGGGGTCAAGGCTGTGGTACAAAAGAAGAGCTAATAAAGCATGAATGGAGTAATTTTCTGTTTATACAAATGTGGTAGCCATGGCATAAATATGGAAAAGACATTTTAGAAACACATATTCCTTGCCTTGAAACCTCTGGGTGCTAACTGTATTTAGAGGAATAAAAAACAAACACAAGCAATGAATTGTTGTTTCCATGCTTCTGCATCTTGAACAAAATCTGCTACGTTCTGTGCAGCACTGTACTGCCCACTTGCACCCTGGCAAAGGAATAAGGCAAAGTTCTGAAAAGCCTGCAACAGTTGATCTCTACTGAGCTTGCTTCTTCACAAAAGTGAAGCTGCCTGGGAAAGAAAAAAAGAGAAAAATCTCTTCATTTTGGTCCCAAAATTCAGTATTGCTGAAGCTTTTCTGACTCAAGTAAACATTTCTTGCTATCCATTTAGGATTTAGTGCTGGAATCCCAGTTAAATGCTGTTTAGCAGCGTGACTGATTTAAGAGCATCTCAAGGGACAATACCTATTTTATTTCTGTTCATTAAAACACTGTGAAGGGTTAGTCTTACATTAAAAAGCAAACATTAAAAACTAACTTCTTTAGTTTTAAAGTCAGCGACATAGTTATTTTAAATGCAGAATACTTAACATCCACAGCAAATGCCTTAGATAAATAATTCAAGGAAAAATCTCCACCAATTTCCACAAACTGTTAATGAATATGCTAGATTGATAAATTTTGCCTAATCTACTCTGTCTAAATAGTGGCAGTCTAAAAATAGAAGATAATATTTTGGCCATTTGCCATAAATGGCAGAATTACTCATTAATTAAACACTACAATAAAATAAATTTTGCAGCAAATGAGGCATAAAGCACGTATTTTACCATAAATGATTTAAAATAGAATGGAAGTAATAATGTTCTATTGCTATTTGTGTAGTGTAAAAAATTTAATCTGCAACATAGCCATCAGTAGCCACAGAACCCCATTAATGTGAAGCTAATCAATAAGTACATACACATATTAATTCCTGTAACACAGCCTACAGAATAATGCATTTTCAGAACACTGTATTCATCCTTAAAAACAGATCAAAAGCCATCCAGTAAGGAGGATGGTCAGACTGTCACAGGACAAAATAGACTATCAAGTTTACTGATTTCTTAGGAAGACAGAAACTAGAGAGGTGTAATATATGCTAACTTCTGATTGTATAAAAATAGCTCATTATGAATATTCTACATTTACCTCTTGATAGTAAAGTAGCAACAATGTAATAATTCTGTCAAAATACTTTGCAAATTCTTATGAGTTATGCCCAGTCTTGGAAATATCTTCTGATTTTGCTGACAGGGAAGATAAGTTTCAGTAAGTAACATGAAAAAAACAGAGAAAAAAAGTAAATGGCAAAATTATTATGGTCAGAAAGAGACTAATGGTTCATGATGTGTTTTCCTCTCATTGTTCATAAAGTTGAATATATGATGCTGCAAGAGGAATATTGCCCTTTTGTAAACTTTAGTGTTCAAAATGAAATCTTTGGGTACATCAGTGAGGGTCAGAAACCTAATTCACACTGAAGACAAATATTTGGCAAAAGAGATGTTGTTAATATATCGAAAGTTTGTAAATAGCCATATACAGACCAGCCTTCACTGGACATTGTGTCTGCACAGCAAACTGCACGCTTAGCAAAGTTTGCCTTTGGATGGTCTAAAGTGGCATGGCATGATTTTTAAGAAGAGTTTGGGGGTTTTTTTTGTATTTTTAAAATCTTTAAACTCTCAGTATCTGCTCAGGGAATGGTAACATGCAAGGAAAAAGCCCCAGTTAGATAATTCAACACCTCTTACCAGATCAGGAACAGAGGGGAAGCAAACAGGACCATAAAAATGTGTTGTGTATATATATTAATGTCTGTAAGTGTTTAATAAGCCTGTTTAATTGGAGTATGGTGTACAACAATAGACAATATAGTAGAACTGGCTGCAAGCTTATATTGCATTCTGAAATGTGTCCTAGAACTGACTGTCAACAGATGTCTTGGAATACTTAGGATCACTCAGGTTGGATGGGACCACAGCAGGTCACCTAGTCCAGCTTCCAGCATTTACCAAAGGCCTTATTATTTTAAATATGTTTTAAATGCTTTTATCCTGTTTCAATTGGATATTTTTAACAAGCTTTCTGTACAGAATGAGGATGATAACTCTATTTTTGACTTGCTATACATTTCCCACACTTCTTCTACCCAATTTGAACTTTGTGATCACAGAGAACTTAAAACATCATCTTTCTATGTCCACAGAGAACTCATGATCATACTTCTAAGTCAAATGCATATATTAACCATGCCAAATTCACACTTTGTGAGAATTCCATATACAGCCATTGGTGAAATTGTTACTCACTAGTAGTTGAAAGTAAAATGCCCTAGATGTTATTTTTGTGTGGATTAAGAGTTGCTGAATGATGGACATGAATCAAAATTTGATGTTCATTCAGACACAAAGAACACTTGATGATGACATTCTTTGAGAACCCAGTTATTCTAAATAGTTATTCCATAGTAATATCCAGTACATTATGGGTGTTTCTGGTCAAGGTACTTTAGAAAAGGATGTGTTTAAGGCACACAGTGCACTTTAACTGCAAAATAAGACTTTTCATCTGATGATCTAGTTTGGAAGAGCTACTAAGCATTTTACCTCTTCTAAATTCAATACCCTTGTAAACACATCCCCGTTCACTACGATTTGTGTGTTTTCAGCTATTGCAGAGGCTTATTACGGAAGAAAAACATGAGAACAACTTCATGGAGTAAAATACAACTCTACTGAAACTAGTGAGGTGATGGTAAACACTGTCATTCAGTTTACTGTGAGCAAAGCTAGAAACAGTTAAGAGACAAGAGGGAAACATAAAATAAATAAATAAGACCTGTCTTTACTACATACTTTCTCTGACATTTTGAGAAAGCTACTGAGGGCCTCAGTCAACTCAGTGAAGTTAGGGAAATACTTCTTGTAGTCTCATAGGGCTTTCAGTCTGCCTATCCATATCAATAGTCCTTATTCTTTCCGTGTATAAAAATAAGGTAATTATGTTCATTCTGGGTGAGGATGTAGCTCCTTACTGCATGAAAAGTTTTAAGGAGCTGTTTCCTTCTTGTGGAAAGAGAGGAAGTAGTTATATCAAATTAAAGTTGACTAGAACAACGAATTATTTTTGGATGAATAGCTGTAGTGAAATAAACCTATTGGTAGATGGATAATTCTCATGGTATACTAAAAGCTGTTCTGTTTTAACCCTAAAGGGACGATTTAGAGAAAGAGAAAAGAAAGCAAGCTATGTACTAGATTACAGAAATCCACCAACAGAAACAGACTGGATGTGTCTGAAACCCCTAGAAAGAAAAATACTGTGAAACTGAGGTTATCAATATTGACGAGGTTTTGTGGCTTACTGAACAAACACAAAGGCCTCCTCAAGCCAAGATGAAAAAGAAATTCAGAACCCTTTAACCCATGGGAACTCAGAGGGAATACAATGAACAAAAGTTATTGATACTTGAACAACTCTCAGGCTACACAAAGCCTCCCAGAGCCACAACGAGAATTCCACAAACTTGTTATCCTTGTTGATATTTCAGAAAAGAAGCCAAAGTTTGAATGGTACAAACCCCAAACTTCAAGTACAACCTTTCTGTGGTTTCACCAGAACGTACTCAATGTGAAGATAAACTCACTGTCACAACCTATGTTCTATTGCCACCTAAACTATTGCACAGTATTTCACAAGCATTAAAAATTAGCTTAAAATGTAGTTTGAAAAATATTTCAGGGGAGTCCACGTGAAAAGGCGTAGGAAAGATTTTTAGTAGCTACCTGTTTCACATTGGCAGGATGTGCCATCATAAGTGCACTACCCAGTCTCACTGTCTGCCTTCACCAAAGAGAACATGCCAGGTAGACCTTGAGAGCCTCAAAAGTGGGTGTCCTGGTCTTGTAATATGAGTTACTAAGTGCTAAGCATAACTGGAAGAAATCCAAGAAAGTAATTCCTTTTTAAGACCTGAGGTTAAATCTCAAAAGGGAATTTGGATGTAAAGAAAGCTAGCCTCTTATTCTCTAAGTCACTTGCATTCCTCAGCATTTCAATTTTTAATCCCTTTCTGTCCCCGTGTTTTAGTGAATGAATCCCACAGAACTGACGGGTTTATACGTTTATCAAATATGTTCTGGAATGTGGGAAGCCATTGGAAAACCTTTGGGTTACACTGTTTCATCACCTAAGAAAAGAGGCAGTACCAAGAGATGAAAATATCCAAATGCAGCATTAAACAGTTAGAAACTGCTAGTGTCAATTTAATTAATAACACTCATGATGTAGTAACTGATGTGAAACAGTAGTGTTTCAAAAACCTGCAAGCTATTATCACAAAGCTAAATAATCTCAGCCAAGAGAGACTAGAAAGTAACAGGTCAGTGATACACAAGTTCAAAAAAAGCCCACTGAAATGGGTAGCATTTTCTTAGGGTACCATTCAAATTAAACCTGATTTCAGTTTGTACTATCGGGTGAAATGGAGACCTCCTTGAAGCACTATAAGGGTTGAATCCAAGTTCTAATTTGCAGAACACATTTGCATTATAGACCATTTTTACAGAGCCTCATCATTAGAAAAACATGGCTTGTATTTCTCACTTCCTAAACCACAAAATGAACCTGACTTTATTTTTAAAACACTAATTACATGATGGGGAAAAGCCTCTAATTTCTGAGCACGCACTCATCTCAGACAAGTAATTTGTAAGAAAAGCAACAAAATAATGTGGAACTGTACAAAGGCTTTATTAAACAAACACACTTGATGCTCAAAACACTGACAGCTCCTGTATTTCGAATGTGTTTCTGATTCTTGAGCCAGCATTGCTTGAAGCAAAAGATGGAGCTTTGTCAAATGATAAAGCAACAAGACATACTAGGCTTTCTGTTAAACTGCTGAACAAAACAAAACAAGGACTTCTTGATTTTGTGCATGCCATAACTCACAAATACACATATAAGAATTTTTACTACTTTTCTGGGGGAAAAAAGACCAAACCAAACCCAACAAACTAACCAGAAAACATGCCATAAATGAATGCAAGTAGAATTTATTTATAATCTGTGAATACTTCAGACCCTAAAAAGAAGGTAAACCAGATTTAAATGCCAAAACTTTCAGAACAAACTCAACAAAACATTATTTCTCTATCTCTTTCATCTTATGAACCACATGAGGAGAGAATGGGCTCAAAATAAGGAATGAAGGGAAACTATGGAAAACTGAAAAAGCAAGAAAACATCTGCTATTGCTTCTCTGCTTTGTTCAAATGGATCCCAAACCTTGAGGGGTTTAGATTTCATAAGTACCTTGATACTGAGCTAATTCTCAGGACTCAGAATATGTTTATACCCATTGAATAAGCATGCCCCAACATCTCTTGGCAACATAACTGCTGAGTCTGACCACCTGGTTAATATTTCTTATGAGTAAATAGTAGGCCTCCTTTTAAAAGTAGTAATTTTGCACGTTGTACTTTTGCAACCCTATCCTTGATTAATGAAATAACTTTAAAACTTGCAGTTCATGTTAAAATAGGAGACTCAGCAGTTCATGTGAAGTTCCCAGACGTTCATTTACAGAATCACTGTTCCTAAGTGTCTCTGAGAGCAGCAGTTTTTAGAGGTACAGCTTTTTGACTGTGAAAACTGAAGTTTTCTCTGTAATGTGATGGAGAAGGATCATTGTCTTTTTCTCCTCTTACAGAGCCAAATGCAGCTCACTGAGTCTGAGCAGGTCCATGAGAGAAATCATGAGCTGAAGAAATTAGAAGTAGAATTACTTCTGTCTGCACTGCCAGTTAAACAGCTCTCATCATCTGAAAAGTTGAAGATGTGAAGGTACTGAATAGAAACCCAAGTGCTCTGGTCTCCAGCCAAGACTTCCATCCCTTTACTTACACCTATTCCTGAAAGCACAGATTGAGTTGGTATTGCTGTTGTTCATACCTCTATTCTAGTGTGGTTTGAGGAACTCAGAATGAGAGGTACAGAATATCACCACATAAGGACACTTGCCTGGGCATGGATGAGAAGCTGTATGGTAGAGAACTGAGCTGATGTGTTTCAGAGGAAAGGATCTCATCTATTTCTATGTTGTAACTGCTATTTCAGTGTCAGTACCTGGTATATGAGGTAAGTATCCTTCAAATCATCAGATTAATACCTCAATTACTCCCAGACTTATATTCATGCTTTCACATTAGAATGCTTGTAAATAACAAAATTTGTCAATGAGTTCTCAATCTCTGAAACCACAATTTTTAAGAGAAAGAAAAAAATAATTTCATAGATTACTGCTTAAGGTCTCCTCTAGTTAAGTAATTCATCAGTAACCACTGTGTCCTGACTATGCTGCTTTTTTACTGCTCTAGGTAAAGGGTGAGGAACTAAAGGGTGATGCTAAAAGGGCATATTTTTTATTCTGATGGCTAGACTTCAGGATGTAATCCAAATTCTAACTGGGCAGGAGTGTGTGTGTGTGTGTAATGCAGGTAGTAATACTCATTTGATAGCTGAGCAATGAAAACTCCTGTAGGTTAGTTCCCATGAAATACCTAATAAGGGCACTTGTTTTCAATCACAGATGCTCTCTGCTCACTCCTATTCAGAAGTGCTTTATTCAGAGTTTCCCCAATCAATATTTTGACTTTGAGAGGCAGAGCTATTAGAGGTTGTTCAGCTTGAGAGCTGGAAGCCAGGTCCTGAGCCAGGCACCACTTCTCTACTGTTTTGCAAAAGGCAAGGGAGAAGGAAAAAATAGTAATAATAACAATAAAAAAATCTTCTTTTCTATTACCTTGTCCTTTGGTAAACACATATTCTAATTTTAACAAGTGCAAAACCAAAGAACTGGAAAAACACACCATGGAGAATATGGTCATGATAACATAAAAAGAGAAACAGTTTTATGGTTATTGAGTTATGGAATACTTAGTAAACTTAAACATATTCCTTTGACTAACATAGAGTGATTAGCTAGGTAAATTCCAACTTGGATTTTTGTGCCAGATTAGGAGGAAAATAGGATGGGAATACATCAAAAACACTCTCTTTTTTTTTTAAATTTAGGTTTGATAATGGATTTCTAGGTATCTTATAAAAGTATTCAACTTCAGTTCTAAGCTGTAAAATTATTTTAACATGACCTATGAATACCTCAAAATACATTCCAAGCACCAGTTTGGTTTTGCTTCTCCCATTGAAAAAACAAAAATAACCCCAGTTTTACCAAACCCACACTTTCTGTGAGATACTACACTGTCTCACCACCACAGGAAAATGACAAAAGAAGGTTGAACTTCTCTTTGCCATTCAGATAATTAAGAAAATGCAATATATAGTGTTTATTACTTGAATTCCCAATCACGGTGGATGACTGCAACTTTATCATCTATTTTCTGTCCACAGCATGCATCTATCTCTTTTGGGAAGATTATTTATACAGCAGAGTACATTTTGTTGGATATTTTTTGTTTTGGCTACATATCCTTACAGAAATTCTTCTTAATTTGCATAAGGGTTATATCCTATTTGATTTACTTCATATGCCTTTGTTTTTAAGATTATTATCACTTGTTAGCAACAGTTCTTTGCCTTCCAAATGTTGCTCTTCCCAACATATCTTAAAATATTTACTAGGAAGAACAAACAAACAAAGAAAAATGTCTGTGCTCATGTCTTGAAGCCAGAAGTTTCTGAAAATCATCAGTTTGGCAGTCATGCATCCATCTATCTTCTCATAGCTTCTGCTATTATAGGTAACAATCTAAAGACCTTTTATGAAAATGAAATAAGAAAAGAAGGAAGTTTTCTGTTCCTCCAGATGTTTGGTTTACATTATTACAGTTTTCCATTAGTGCTACTCACTATTTCTTCTCTCTTCATCCTTTTGGTACTGATCATCTGTTTTTGATTTCACACTCTGAGCACTGACGTTGTTTTCAAAATGTTCAGGGTGGAGCTTTAATGCAAACTAGTTTTTTAGGATTGCTTCCTATCACCAGAGAAGCCAAACTGAGCAGACACTGGTTACTTATTTGCTAAGAAAGGAAATAAAGATTGAATGAGCACAAAACAACAATTTTATTTTTCTACAATTGAAAAAAAAATATCCTTCTACTTGCAAAGGGAAACAAAATATCAGATATTTTTTAAAAGAAAAAGAAGTGTAAGCAGTAAATAATTAAATTTAACAGACCATCAATATTTTCATTAGACTGGACTGTTAAAAATATTTATTTATTAATAAATCAGGCTGTTTGTTTGGTACCTATTGATTCTTTTGGTAGTACAGGCTGCAAATTCCTGTTAAAAGATAAGGTGGCTTTGCTTTTAGTAGGAAGATGGCCAAAAAAAGTCACCTGTATGTGCCTAATAGAAACTCTACAATTGTGCAATCTGCTCTCTTCTCTTGATTCAAAGTAGATGTTTTTGGGTTGGAAACTAATTCCCAATTCCTGTTGGCTAACCCCATGTGCATCTGACTGATGGTTTAGCAGCACTCGGCACACTGAGCAGGGCAGGTTTGTTCTCTGTGTAGACTTTATTACCCATCTGCCACAAAGCACGCCTGTGATAGAATTAATTCTATTTACCCTAAACCACCACCACCACCAACAAAATCACTTCTCATGGGTACGCGGTGCTACGAGGGGGGGAAAAAAAGATAATTTGCCACTACACCTTTCAATGTCTTTTGCCAGTACTCAGGAAAATGAATAAATAGAAAGATACATATAATCCTTTCGTAAGTATTTCTTCCCTGAACATACAGCACCAAGGAGACAGCCCAACATTTGGAATGTACTTATTTCTCAGCTACAATTAATGAGTTAGTATAACTCCATCATCTGAAATAAATTATGTTCTCTCTTTTACAAACTGGTTTTGTTAGTTCTCCTTTAGCAGGGCTTTTCCCTTCCATCAGGCTAAAGTGCTTTATTTAGGGGTTACTTTTTTATTAAGCTGATGTAAATCCTTTCACTCCTATGTAAAATACCAAACAAAAACCTAAGTTCTCTCACTTCAAAATCCTCCAGCAATTTTTCTCTCACTGATCTTTACAATACCTCTTACACAATTATAAAACAAGATGCTGAATGTTTAGAAGCTGTTCCACCTACAGACTGGAGAGTGTGTGTGTGTGTGTGTGCATGCTCCTATGGAGAAGGGAGCGGGGGGTGAGGACGAAGAACCTGAATAACAATGATTTCAGAAAGCAGAGGTTAGCAAGAAACATGCCTTCAAACAGTGCACACAGTTGTACTTTCCTTTCTGTAATTTAGACAAAACCAAACTGGAGGTATGCGGGAAGCTAAGCATGGTACATCAATATTTATGCTGCTTGGAATTTACAAACCAACAAGCTCCTATGCAAATGCCTGAGCTACATACAGGAAACATTGTTTTCTGCACATCATGCTTCAAGTCATATGCTCTGAAATAAAGATTGAATTTTCAGTTTATTTAGAAAGTTGTCATTTAGGAGGCCAAACCTCTACTCAAAGGTTTCCTGTTTTAATGAAGGTGCCTATTATTTACTGCATACACTAGCTATGAGCACCTCATTTCAAAAAAGCTTTAAATTGGTTGAAAAACTCTACCAGCATTCCCTTCCTCCTCCTGTATAGCAATCCTGTCCAGCAGTTTCTGTGTGAGATACTGAAATGAAGCAAATAACACATTTTTCTTTAAATTGACATAGATGGCTATTAATTCTAAGTTCTTTGCCATATTCATAATCAATAAACTTAAGAATAACATTTTCTCCAAATTCTGGAGAGTTCTGCACGGATAATTTTCAGCTCTGTCAAGTGAAGCCAAAGTAATATTCTGGTGTCATGTTTACAGCCATCTGTGGAGATGCAAAGTCAAGTTTGGACAGCTTTGATCTTGATAAGGTGCAGAAATTTTGATGTGAAGGATGAGTACCTTAGTTTGAAAGCAAAAATGGATTAAAATGCTTCAAGAACTGGGAAGAAATGGTCAGAAAGGTAAGGCTCATTTTGGACTAAGTTTTCTAAATACCATCAGATAGTAATTAAAACAACAGTAGCCACACAGCTAGCATCTCATTCATGCCAATGACCTGTGGAGATGGCTCTACGAGATGAAAGAAATACAAAACCCAAGCAAAAAACCCTGAAAAACTTCACAATCCTTTTAACTGAAAGGGAAACTGAAATTAAGAAGGATATACCAATTAGAACCCCATAAATACACTTTCTGACCCAAGGCAAAAGTTTTTCTTGGTGCTTCTAGTTTTTGCAGCCTTAATGGATAATATCACTATTGGTCTGACTGTTGGTTGGTTATAGTCATAGGTTAGTAACTTGCGGATAATAGCTGCCTTCTAAGAAGGTGAAAACTGGGATATAAAAATGCATGGAGACCTTGAGAGGGAAAGAAATCAAACAGTTTTGCTGTCAACCTGATGTAACTAAACCTGGAACTGACAGAAAAAAAAACATTTTAAAAAGTTTCCTTTAGGAAAGAATCCTCTAGTACAATTCCATGGATCTTCCATTCCAGGGCAGATACATGGAATGATTTTTTTAAAGTTTGTCACACGTAAGTCTGCAGAAATTCTAGTAATTCCTAGCTTAAGTATTTCCAAATGCAACGTGACTCTGATGTGCCTGGAAGGAAAAATGACCCCTTTTCTTGTTATCGTGGGATTACTACAGTTTTGTAGAGCTGTGATTTTAATTGAAAAACATCATTTTCCATAATATCACTTGTGTGCACAGTTCAGAGTTGAATTACTATCCAAAAGTTCCTGTTCCTATTGTAATTTTAATTCACTTTTTGACAGGGAAAAATTTGAATATCTGGCCCCTGCTGTACAAATTGATAAGTCACGCACTCTCCTGATATTTCTTTTTAAGATAAATTACCTGAGGGTATTTTTCATGACCAGATACTGGTTTCTACCTGTCTCCTTTACAGAAAAGAATCAGAAAGCTGCATCTTTTGCCCTCAGTTTTGCCAGTTCCAGAGTGAGGTTATTCTCCATTCTTTATTTGTATAAAAATGTTTCAATACAGTACATGACTTCAAACATGGATCATGTGTTGTGAGAGTGTCTGCACAATGGAAAATGGCAAGTAACGCAGGGCTTGGGGCTCAGTTTCAAATTTATCATCTGGAAGCACATTCTCAAGTGCCTGACTAACATTATCTGTCTTCTGTCTTTTTTTTTTCCCCCCTATAACTAAACACATCCATGTGAAAAGCAGCACAATGGACCCACGAAGTTTCCACCTCCATCCCCCTCCCTAAAAATCTTCATTTTATTTATTGAAATTTCCCCCTTCTATTTAACGTAAAGAGAAAAGTTATTTTGCACTGCTACCACTGCAGGAGCTTTTTAAATGATTCAAGGTAGTATAGCTTTCATTTAGGTTTGTGCCCTCCAGTCTGTTTATACTGGTCGATACACTTGTCTGAAAAATATAATGGATTAGCACATCATTCAACAAACTAGTCAGAAGGCAAGCTCAAGGCGACAGAGACCAAAAAGTAAATTACAGCCAGTAGTAGGGACAGGCCATGCCTACAGCTAGGAAACATCGTATCAGTACAAAACCTGTATTCTGTGAGAATCTCCCTTGGACGGAAATGGGTGGAAAATTTACACTGAAATGTAATAAAACAATCAACTCTGTGATTTCATACAAAACTATCAGTTCTGTAGGTTAGGATACATAATGCAAAATGCTGATTCTACAGTCACACCTATTCTACAGTCACACCTATTGTAAGGACAACAGACATCTCTCTAACATAAAGCAAATATTATTCTCCAGTTAAGTACTTTTTATAACAGGTCTTCTTTAACACATTTAAATATGTGCAAAACATAATATGCAAAAAATCATATAGTGAAAAGGCTGGGAAAATCTATTTTAGATAGGTAAACACACCCAAAGATGTAAGGCAGCCTAGAGTAATTTTCCTTAGCATACAGATAAGGGTAAAGTTCATTAGCTACAATTTTTAGCATATATGTAAATAATTAAACTCTCTTCTGGAAGTGATCATTGTGTGTTATTTTTTGAAACTTCAGAAGCTGATCGGAAAACCAAAATAAAATCATTTTAGCTCTACTTCCTGTATTAAGTTTGTCAAGGTTTTGGTAGCAGGGGGGGCTACAGGCTCTGTGAGAAGCTGCTAGATGCTTCCCCATGCCTGATGGGGCCAATGCCAGCTGGCTCCAAAACAGACCTGCTGCTGGGCAAGGCTGAGGCCATCAGTGATGGTGGTAGTGCCTCTGTGATAACACATTTATGAAGGGAAAAACTGCTGTGCAACAACAGTGGGGAGAGAGAAGAAAGAATATGGGAGAGAAACAACTTTGCAGACACCAAGGTCAGTGAAGGAGGAGGGGGAGGAGGTGCTCTGAGTGCCAGAGCAGAGATGCCCCTGCAGCCCACAGGGAAAATCATGGTGAGGCAGGCTGCCCCACTGCAGCCCATGGAGGATAACAATGGAACAGGGGGATGCACCTGAAGGACACTGTGACCCCATGGTAGTCCACACTATAGGATGCTCCTGGCAGGACCTGTGGCCCCAAGGAGATAGGAGCCCATTCTGGAGCAGGTTTTCTGGCAGGACTTGTGATGCCATGGGGGATCCATGCTGGAGCAGTTCATGAAGAACTGAAGCCACTGTGAAGGACTAAACCTGGAGAAATTCATGGAGGACTGTCTCCTATGGGAGGCACCCCACTCTGGAGCACGGGAAGAATGAGAGGAGACCTCTCCCTAAGGAGGAAGGAGCAGCAGAGCCAATGTTTGATAAACTGACTACAACTCCCATTCCCTGTCCTCCTGTGCTGCTGGTGGGGAGGAGGCAGCAAAACTTGGAATAAAGCTAAGCCCAGGAAAAAGGAAGGGTTGGGAGGAAGGTATTAAGATTTGTTTCGATTTTTTCTCATTATCCTACTCTGATTTGATTGTAATAGATTAAATTAATTTCCCCAAGTCAGGTCTATTTTACCTGTGATGGTAACTGGTGAGTGATTTCTCCCTGTCCTTATCTGAACCCGTCAGCCTCTCATATTTTCCCTCCCCTGTCCAATTGAGAGAGGGAGTGATAGAGCAGCTTTGGTGGGCATCTAGTGTCCAGCCACGATCACTCCAGAGGTTTATTACAGAGGCAATAACCCTTCAGAATATTAGCATGGTGGGTGAAATTCACTGCTGAGATAGATCCTTCAGCTCAAAGGGAGGTACATCAAGAAGAGTTGTGTGACAGCTCGCACCACCTCGAGTGATTTTGAGCACCTTGTCTTGGACTCTGGGAGATGGGAGAACATGCCACAGAGCAATGGTATCTGAAGGCAATTCCTATACTTTTTAGTTGATGTTTGCTGCTCATTGTAGAGCCAAAGGAGCAAATGGAAAATAAATGCTTATATTTTGGATCAGTGACAGTTTTTGTAATCTAGGTTATTTCTGCTCATGGTCTCTGTCAAACCCGTACCTCAGGAGGAAACTTTTTATTGCCTTCTAGATAAAAACAAGTGGCTTTGGACTCAATTCTCTGCATCTGTATAGTATAAATCTCAATCTCCTGAAGGGAGAGGTGTCAAAGTTGCTCCTTTCAAAGTTGTGAGTGTACTGCACTGATAATCAAGCTTCTAGCCCAGTAATGAGTTGGTTTATAAAATCACATTTGCATTGTCATATGTCTGTTTGTCACTTATCTACTCTTATGCACTACTTCTGGGGCAGCAATATATAGAAACCTCAAAATCTTCCTTGTTTTAAGCAATGACCCCAATTTTAAAATATAATGCTCAGTCACAGCTGAGGTCACAACGTTCAAATACGCTGAGCTTTGGATTCAGTATGGAATCTACCTCTCTCCAGGCACAGGGCCAACGAGAGACTCATGGAGTTTGCCACATTCCTCACTGGCTTTCTTGTTGTCCTGGCCATGGACTATTGCTCAATGCCAACTACTATTTTAGATGTCTAGCTAAGGCTCCTAAAATTCAGATGGTGTGTATCTGTGTTTTAAATATATGCATCAAGAGGCACTTAGAGACTTGAGTAATTCCTTTCAGTATAACGAATCAATTAAACAGTAAGGCTCCTTTCCTGCTTTTATAACCACATGTAGCTTCACATTTTTGACTGGCCAAAGAGTCAAGGAGACACATGTGACCTGTGCATTGACTTTGGGTGTTCAGAAAGGCAAACAGGGCATGAAAAAGCAAAATGTTAACACACTTTATCGATGTATTTTCACTACTGAAAGAATATTGGTGATGTATTTTGTTCATAATTTTTCTCTCTGGAACTTTTGCTTTTGGTAAGAGTACCACTGATTTTAATGAGAGTCCACACAGTTCAAAAGTCCAAACTCCAATCCCTCAAAGATTTAATTGAATAGCTTTATACACATCATTAGCTTCACGGCTTTCAATGAGAATTCTTGTGTGCATGTTTGAAGGATCCAAGCCTTTGTTATGACATATTCAGCCTTTCTTCTACTCATACTCTAATTTATTAGAACTTGTAGCATTACCTTTTGTTATCGTTGATTAACACTTATCACTCAGAAAACTGTTTTCAGCTCCTTTCCACTTCATCAAATTTACCAGTATTCAGAATAAATTTTTACAGGACACACATCTGCTTCAGATTAAATAATTTGGACAATTTCAGCTAAGGCTCAGTCTAGACACAACAGCTTTTTTTCCCACACATGTTAAAGTAGTAAGATTCTCTTTGAGCAGTTATCACACTCCCCTTTCTATCAGAAAATGGATTTGAAACTGGCAGATGGACTTGCCTTTATACCAGCAAGAGGCTATTTGCCATCCCAATAAAAGTGCACTGAAATTTGTCCGAGTCATATGCTACAGAACAAGAAACTGCTGCTTAAATAGATCAATACAAACTTTCTCTCTATTTACTTCTACAATGCCTCATGCTTTGATGATCAGGGGCCAAGGGTGTGATCTGTACAGTGACCCACACGATTAAGCTATCAGTGGAATATTGCAGCCACCTCACCAAGACTGCTCATTTCTGAAGTCCTTTTCTGCTTTTAGATCCTGTAAGATGTGGGTAACTTGATGGGCTGATTATACCACCTATGCCTGGCATGCAGAGTCTTGGGGTGGGGAAGAAACTACAGAGCTGTGATGGGAACAGAAGTCTAAGAATGCAAATAAATGAATATAAGGGTCTGTCTAGGNCATTATATAACAATATGTGAAATATATTATAATAAAATATATATCTAAACACATTCACACTCCTAGCTATAGAGCTAATGGCATCCATACTGCATCCTGCATTTTGTCATCATACTAGACCACTATACAACACAACAGAATTTAAAAAAAAAAATATATATATATGC
>VWZY01001073.1:285439-291021 GCA_013399075.1 Chloroceryle aenea | reverse complement strand
GGGGTGGGGAAGAAACTACAGAGCTGTGATGGGAACAGAAGTCTAAGAATGCAACTAAATGAATATAAAGGTCTGTCTAGGGGGATTTCCATTTCAGTGGGCAAATCTCATCAGACCCCCTCCTTGGCAAATAGCCTCCAATGTTTAACAGCCTGTGGCACTAACCACACTGCACCAACACCCAGTAAAACTGAACACACTGCAGCCTACCATAGCTCTTCATGCTGTCCATGGCCCCAAATCAAAGAACAAACGCACGTGCTCAGGGCTGCAAGGCTACAGCTGGAGATTCCTGACTTCTTACAGGACAGTGTATGACAGAGGTAAAGAACTTGTCAGCACAAGCTTAATCCTCCCCTTTCAATCATACAGACCCATGTAGATTCACACAGAGAGATACAGAATAGCTATATATAATATAGATATATATATAATCATATTCTAATAGNAAAAATAAATATATATATATATGCAAAAAGCTTAAGAGTTTGTCTTTGTAACACTGTTTGGAATTGTGGTTTTGTGTGTTGTTTTTTTTTATCAGGGGAGGAACATGGCTAATCAACTATTAGCATCTGTAAAAGGCTAACAGTTTTTATTGTTGTATTTTGAAAGGTGAAAAATACCTATCCCTTGTAAACCCTGCCACTGCAAAATGAGATTCTCATAGTCACCAATCTCATTAAAAGTTAAAATTGAGTCTGTTTAGCATTAGCAAGGAATAAAAGGGTAAGAATGAGGTGTCTATGAGAACTATAGCTATTGACATCATTGACCTATAAATACGTCCTCTTCAAGTGGATATAGGGCAATTCATTATCCCTGTTTTGATATAATTGCTATTACTGAAAGCACTTTGCTTTGAAGTGTTAATACAATTGCAGTTTATATTTCAGATTATCTGCCAAAAGAAAAAAAATAATTTCTAAATATTTCATCTTGAAAGTTGTCCTCTGCTTTTACACAGATAATTTAGTCAAATAATATCAGATAATCTTAGAGCAGATTTAACAGGAAATTGCTAGAGACTCCATCTAAGCAGCATCCATTTGCACTTATATAAATGTACTGAATGTGTAGGAAGACTTTTGACAGCTTGCCATATGTGATTTCATTCTGTAGCCTACCTACTTTACCATCAAAAGTTATATCCTTTGAAGCATTGCCAGAATTACTTTAGCCCAGTAGATATGCTAGATGTGCCCTTTAAAAGCCATATCATTTCCTTTCTACTTTGACTAGTTCAATGTAGCATCTGCTCAGCTAAATTCCTTTGAAGGTTAAAACCAAAAAACCCCTGTATTACAGCTCACTGAGATGTCCAGTGTTGAATGAAGACCACAGACGCAAAAGAATAAATATGAGTTCAATGAGACTAGAAAAGAGAATCAGAAAATTACCAGCTATCATGGGAATATTCTAATTATACACAGAGAGAATAAATATTTGCATTTCAGGAAAGGTAAGCATTTTATTTAAAACAATAATAATCCCTTAATTTTATACTCCCATTCCATGATGGTGATTGTTTATATGCAAATTCTGATATTGCTGTGACATGGGTGCTAATGGCATAATAAAGGATATCACACATCAACAACTTGATATAAAATAGCAAATATAAATATGTATGCATAATCTCCTTCAAAATCTTTGGGTTCTACAGTTATTTTAAAAGCCACTGTGTTTTTTTCACAGCACCTTCCCAGGTGTTCTAGGTGATAATGAAGGGATAGTCCATATCATCTCCTATCACAAAGCAGTTGTGACATTTCAGAAATATCTTTGGTTTAGCTTCTTTAATTTCTACAAATGCTATTCAAGACTGAAGGCTTGTGTTTTTCCTAAAGAGCTGAATGAATTCCTGTAATTACATTATTTTCTTGTCTGCTCAATTGAAAAGGTTTCAAAACATATGAAAATGGCAGTGTCCTTTCCTAATCTCTTGAAACGCTGCAATGTCAATTTTAATTAACGAGCTGGAAAAGTTACATTTTTATATCTGGGGTTTTTTTTTTGTGTCCAATTTCACTTATTACTTCACGTGAATTTGCATCCTCACTAGGGAGGTTGCAGATTTTGCTAATCTGCAGGGATTTATCACACGAAGATCATGAGAATGCAGACTGGACTGTGTCAGAAATAGTAATATCAGTGTCCAAATTAGGTACAGCATTAATGTGCTCCTATCAGTTAAAGAGCTCCTATCCACTTAGAACAGAATATGAATCATTTCTATTACATGTGTGCATCTTCCAGTCTTCTGTCAAATACATGAGATCTGTCTTCACAGTCACAAATGTACATAAACCAATAAGAGTATAATGAGCTCAAAAAAGTGGAGGAAAAAAGGAGTATTAAGGAGCCAGCTTTGATGCAGCCAAACAAAACATCTGGAACAGCCTTCATCAGCTTGTCCAATTTGAAATTCTTTCTGTAGACCCATTTCTGCCAAAATGCAGGAAAGATAAATCCTTAAACTTGCAACGAGTGTGAAAGGGAACCCCATCTCAGTGGGCCTCTCTCTAGAAACTGGAACTTGCTTATGTGCATTCTAGTGACAGAATTGCTTTCTATTTTCACATCTTCCCATGAATTGCCTTCTGATGGGAAGGCACTGTACTCTTAAGCAACAATACATCAAAATTGAATTTGGGAGTTAACAGAGATGACAGAATGAATCAGAAGAAGATGGGAAACAGATGGCTTTAAAATAAAAATATCATAATTGTTCACCCCTCCCAAACATGCAACTAATCAAATATATACCTATCACAAGAGAAAAAGTTTTCCACTACATTTTTTCTGACCCTGAAGACTGTCAGGCCTTGGGAATGTATCTTTCTCTGTAGTTAGACACTATCTCACCTACACAACAAATAAAGTAACTGTAAATAAAGTATATCATGTATATAATTCTTTAAAATGCATTAACACAATGTTAATTCAGGTTAACTCAGTCTGAATATATACATTTGGATACAAGACACTCATTCCAAGTACTAGCTGCTTATAGGGACAGAGGGATGGCTCAATACCTCCCAGAAAAACTCTCTACTCCCAATCTAATATAACCATCATGTTGACAACGTATACTAAGATAAGAACCATTCAAAAAAAACCTGTGAAATCTTTTCATTGACTTACAGGCTGTGGATCAGATGCAGGTCAGGAGAAAAACACAGGAGAGAAAGCTCCTGTTTCTCCAACTGTATTACTGAGTTCTAAATAAGGAAGCATCTCTTCCTACAAACCTTTAAGTGACTTACACATGCTGCCTCAATAGGTGGAAGAGATACATTTACAATATTCATCCTATCTTTCTTAGGCATATGTTATGGATGTTCAACAAGAACACAGGGATAGCTCCACTGCCATTCAAGGACTGTCAGGAATGTATATGGCTTTGTATTTAATAAGTGTTGCCCCAAAAGAGACCACTTTCTGAAATGCAGTATAAGAAGGTATAGACTGTGCCTCACTCTACTGCCTACATCATTACTGAGCAATACTCAGTCCAGGAAATTCTCTCTTTACCTGGAAGACCCAAAGACAGAATCTTAACCACAAAACAATATAGGTAATAATTCTGTCATACATTTTAGTAGCACATGACCAGATTTATTAATGAAAAGGTTTAAAAGTTATCTGAAATTCAGTAGGAACATGATACCCCATATTAGTCTATAGATCCATGTGATCCCCTTCACCTAAAGTATTTATCTTCTCTATTTCACTGTTCCAGACCTCACAATTTTATTGCCAATCATGTGATATTTGATTGTAGCTTCAAAGCTACAGAACCATGATATTCCCAAAAATTCTCAGATATCTCTTAGGTGTAAAAGTAAACTTCTAGCATTTGTAGTAGCCAATGGATAAAGAAGAGTTGAAAAAGTGAAGCCATAAAAGCTGCAGAAAAACTTGACTGTTAATAAGCCCTTTAAAACTGCTTTCATGTGTCTAATAACTTGGAACCAGTCTTACTACTTGATTGATGCTGGGTCCTGTGTTCTGAATATCAAGGGTTGGCAGAATTTATTTTTGCTGGTGAGGAAGAAGCAGCATGTCTTCTCACATATCTGCTTCTCAGCTGCGAGCAGGGGCAGCATGCTATGGCTCTTCTCTGCCTCCCCCTTCCCATCTCTGCACACAAGAGAGGCATTTCTTTTGTCTGCCTCCTTCACTGTTTTCATTCCCTTTGCCTCCACTATACGCACATGCTTCCTGTTTCCAAAGAAAGTAATTCTTGCTTTTAGCTCTATCCCTTTCACTCCAGGAAGATATTTCCTCTTTTCTTGCTGCCTTACACCTCTAAGTCTGGGAAAAGGAGGTTTATCACATCACTCTCTGGCCACATGGGAGCTTCTGTCTTTTGAAACAGAAAAATGCAGTCCTAGTTTTCCTCTGCCTCCTCTGGTGGCCAGTAGAAGTACCTCTCTGCTGCAGAGATGGCTTTGGCTATGCCAGCACTTCTAGAACATGCTGCGTGCTGGGATGGGTCCTGATGGTGGATCCTGAGGGCATAGCTTGCAACAGGGCATTAAACTGGCTCTTCTATGGATTCATCTACAGAGGGTCCTTCTGTGGCAGTGCCACGAGAGCAATAGGTAAGAAACTTCCAAGGGGAGATGAGTTACTCAGTATTAATATAGGTACTTTCTGAAGGGATGAACAAACAGCAAAAAAACCCCAACCCTTTTAATGTGAATGGTGCTGAAAAACTCATCTAAGCCACTAAGATAAAGTATGAGTTCATAGTAAGCTTGACAAGTTTTCTGATCCTCTTTTTCCTTGTCTACTAAATGCATAAACCAAACTGGGTACATTCCCTCTCACGTTTTAACTTTATCAGCTCTGTGCAACTGGAAACAAGGCTGGAGAATGTCTTGGGTGGCATCCTGGCTCAAATGCCAGAAAGAAACACAGGGAAACATGAGGTTAAAAAGCTAAAGCAGCATAGGTCTATTTTAACGTTGAAGATGAGCAGGAGTGATGAAAGAATAGAGATTAGCACTGGAAGAACAACAGCACATGGATGCAATTGTCCTGGATTTTCACTACAACCCCTGGGGACTGTGTACCATCAGTCTTGGACTTGGAGGTTCCCTTAGCTAGAGCCCGCATCAGCTTTGCCCTGGAGGAATTCTCCAGATAATTTGGAATGCTTCTCCTCTTACCAATTCCTCTGTTAACTCAGACTGAAAACAGAGCAAATGAAGCCCTGACTGAGGCTGTAATAATACAAGATGCTGACAAAACCATATGAAAAAATCTCCTATCCTTGTTCTGAGCTGCTTGTTTGTGATCTTGTGCTTTCATACGCAACCTCTTAGTTGGCTTTTTTAAACCAAGATCTATTCAATGATTTTGTTTTTCATACACTGTTTCATTTATTTCATAACCTTAAGCCAGTTCCTGAGTTTCTGTGGCCTGATCCACCCTTTCTGAAATCCTTGGAATGGGAATTCTGTCAAGTGAGCCTGCACTGTTTCACTGCTACAAATCTTGAATCATTTCAGACACTGTAGAATACTTAGGATCTTCATTTACCCTGACTCAAGTACAGATGTAAAAGAGAA
>VWZY01001073.1:225439-280439 GCA_013399075.1 Chloroceryle aenea | reverse complement strand
TTGCAAGTATAAAATATATTGCATGTAAGTAAATGAAACAAACCAACAAGAAGACAAACAACCTAAACACCCCCTCCCCAAATAATTTTAAGTCCTCCAAGTAGTGATTTGAATAGAAAGTAAGACTCCAAAGTTGGCAGTTGAAGAAGATGATTGAAATAAACATGCTTATAATGTACATCCAAGACTTTTTGAAGTGCAAAATCACCTAGAGGTTCTATTTAACTATACAGTTGGGGAGCACGAGGGTAGGGACCTATCACTGTTTACTTGCAGTGCAAGAAATGCAGCATCACCTGTATCACACAGCACTATTCCAGAAATTCAGGCTTCCTGAGTATTTTAAGCTTGCAGTGCAGACAGCATTCCCATTTATACTTTGAGAAAATGTTTTATGGATATTCTTGCTAATATTTTTTGCAACAAATAACCTTTGGATAGTGATTTAGTAACAAGGAGCTACAGCATTTCTTTTGTTACTATTAAGAGACCTAGCTGTAGAATACCAAGAGAACAATATATTACAAATATAAATACAGTAGGTCTGAGAAATATAAAATATCTCCATAAAGGCAGAAGGGAAGAACAGCAAAAATCACAGGAATGTTAGTAGATCTCAGTAGATTTCATCTATTATTATATTCAAATCCACAGGCATAGATCTTTGGTAGTTTTTTGATCGATACTTCCAGTAGTGACTGCATGGAAATGTTTGTGCTGATATATCAAATACTCTAACATGCAAAGAAAATTGTTTGTCTGAACCCTTGCTTGAAATGTATATGGAGATCAAGATGAAGTGTAAAGTAAGTTGAGGGTAAGGAAAGATTTACCAATTCCTATAGTTAAAAAGACAGTGCCAGAAAATGTTTTCAACAAGAGACTAGCATAGGGTTAAAGCCAAATTTTTCTTGAACAGATGATATTTCAGATGGCCACACTATTCCAGATGCATCAATTTCCTTGAAAATCCAATCCATATATGTGCATATGCTGTGCTGGCAGGAGGACTGACTGAAATGGCCAAAACCCAAGAGCTAATATTCTTTTGGCCAGAATAATGCAATTATTATTTTCCTAGCTATCAGTCTAAGCATACAGAGCCATCTGTTATGCAAAGCAAACATACACATCTCAATTACAGAAAATGCAGTTGCCTTGACAGAATTTGGATTACACCACTAACCAGGGCTGTAAAATTTGTTTTAAGCTAGTGTATAATGGATGCCTTTCAGGAGTTTCCTAATTAGCATTTACCTGCTTAAACTAATTATCCATCCTTCTTCTTTACTGGCTTATTAAACTTCATTGGATACTATGCATAAAACAGATTAATATGAGCATAAGACAATAATAAACATTAAAGTTCCAATTCTTTACTGTATTAGCAACATGGTGGTGCACCAATTTCAGAATCTGAGATTCCTGCTACTGACTCCCAAACAGATTAAGGCAAGGATTAAAGTCTATTACCAAACGAGGGGCATTAATGAGAGACAAGAATATTGATATGAGTTAGAAACAGCTCTGTTTCCATTTCTATCATTTGGTTTGCTAAAGCCAGCACAAAATAACAATTACTGAACTTATTACAGCCAATTGCCTGCATGTTCTTTGAGGAGTTAATGAACCTCTATTCAGATTCTCACCAGATAATATTTAAAATTAGTCTTTTTCTGCACCAAATGTTAGAATTTCCCATTTCATTGTTGTTGGGGTACAGCAAAGCTGACAGTTGCCAGTGCTAATAGTTGCCTCCTCATAGCAGTATGGGTCTCAATTTAAAGGAGCTGAAAGAAATATTAATTTTTCTTTTTCTCCTCAGTAAAGTAGACAATCCTACTCTGAAAACAATCCTGCACAATCTTCCCACTGCATTTCTAAGCACAAGCAGAAAGAAGCTGTACTTCCTAAACATTTCTGAATGCTGCAGGATTAGGAATAAGCATCAACAAGCAACTTTTGTACCGTCTTTAATCTTTGAAAAACAATTGTCAGCAATTAAAAAAGAAAATCTATTACATTTTATACATTTGTCTTTTTATATTAGTGAGACTTGGTGCAAGTGGCAAAACACGTCCTTGTTGGAACCCTCCCTGCAAGACATTTTAATGGTCTCTTTCAGTATTTCTTGACTCCAAATGACTCCCTGTCATCGTGTCAGCTCCCTGGATAATGCAGGGTACTCCATAAACATCCAGTAATAGGACACAGGGGAAGTACTATTAGTGTGTCCCTTTCCTATCAGGTATAGAGGTTTAAAGTTCAAAACAACTGAGAAAAGAAACTTCATTTGTTCTCAATAAATTAATAATGATCCTTCATGGCAAAAGTTTTCAGGCACAAGTTTGTCTTATCTCCAGATCCAATACTGATATATACGTGTTTCAATTACTTCCCAGGATGAACCAGATTCACCTTTAAATAACTAATTCAATAATCCATGCAAAAAAAAACCCCAAAACCCAAACCCTAAACAAACAAAAAACACCCCCACAAAAAAACAGAAACCAAATTATTATTTCTTTAAGAATGGCAAACAGAAGAATGCATCATACACAATAATTCTCTAGAATTGAAAGCACGTACTTACTTGGGACAGGCCTAAATAGATGGAGACAGTTTCTGAAATGTACAAAAATTTTCCTTCTTGATTTAGTGCAAATACAAATCCATCCAGGGACTACAGAGGGGAAAAAAAAATAATAAAAAAAAAAGAGAATAGATTAATAAAAAACTCTAAATTCCCCAAAGAAATAGATTGAAACAAAGGCATCACAAAACAAACCGAGGAAAATGTTCTGATTTCTATGAAAATGTTTTTAATTTGCATCCTTAAGACAATTCCTTTATATTCTGTCTACATATTAACAAACAGCATATGAGCATATTCCAAAGTTCAAGGACTTATTGTCATGCTTACATCTGCCATATGCTATATAAAATTTCTCTCATTTGCATGATAGAAGAAATATAGAAAAAGAAAATGTTGTTCTTTTTTTTTTTTCAGGAATAAATACAGAAAACAAATAACTTTCCAGTCAAATGGTAAGAAGATCCCCCACATCCCCCACAATCAAAGCAGAGAATTGCCCCTTCTAGAAACTGAAAAAGAGAAAATAAAATCCTACCATCACTCAACCCACTATGGGCCTCAATAATTTGTTAATTACTCGAGGATTACACACACGCATGCTAGCGCACGCACACACACACAACTCCATTTTCCTTTTGTGAGACAACAAACAAAGCCTATCAGCAGATTACTGTCAAATATGTTTACAGCTTAGGTCTATAGAAATGTTATGAATTTCATCTCTTTGGTGTAAAACTCGAGATCAGATTTTACTTTGATATGTTCAAGTCTTTGGATGGATTTCCACTGCTACTGCAAAAAAAAAATCAAAATACAACTACACAAATGAACGGATAACTTTTGAGATATGAATGCAGTTAATAAACAAAGGACTATATTCTAAACTGACACACAGAGTAAATCACTGCACTTCAAGACAGAAATATACCTCTAGGAATAAGAGCAAATCACTAGGAAGACAATGCCTTTCATATAGTATATGAGCCTTTACTTTTATGCTTTTTATGAGGCTGATTATTGGCAAACATTCAGTATTGCAAAAGTAAAATCAGGGAAATTAAAAATGATAAAAAAAAGAATGTTAAAAAAACCCTCAGAAAATAAGAAACACCCCAAATGTTGGGTTGAACAAGAAATGATCCCTAAATATCCCTGCCCAAATACCCTGTTGTGTTAAATGAGTATATGAAATAAAAATGTAACTGTAGGACTTGAGAGATCAACCTGGTTTTGAAAGAAAAAATATGAGACGAACACAAATTTGATGACTCCATGTGATGACAAAGTCATGCAATCATTTCTCTCCTTTTCAACTATGGAACGGTGATTTCTGAGAGATTTTAATTTCTCTATTCTTCTGCTGTTTGATTAATTTCTAACACACTACTGGTCAGAAGCTGTCTTTGGCAAGCATTCACCCTTCTCTGATGTAGTAGGTGGTGGAATTAGTTCAAAAATCTGTGTTTTCTAAAAAGAATAAATCGCATATTGGAAAACAAACCCTCACTAAAGACACTGCATTAAAGAAAGACTCTAATTTATATTTATGAATTAATAAAAATGTAAATCTGCATAGATTTCCTTCATGTAAAAACATTTATATTATGCAAGCCATTTATGGCCTCTTATAAATCATCATCATTTCTTTTCGAATGATTAACATCAGTTCCTTGAATATTAACATCAATAACAGGTGGAAAATTTGGAAGAGTGAAGTTCAAACTTAGATCCATACAAGGGCAATCAAAGTCTTTACATCTTTGATCTGCCCTGCTCTGTATCATTTCTTTTGCTACTACCCACTAG
Organism: Chloroceryle aenea; assembly: GCA_013399075.1. NCBI lineage: Eukaryota > Metazoa > Chordata > Aves > Coraciiformes > Cerylidae > Chloroceryle > Chloroceryle aenea. Next base: position 276,037 of record VWZY01001073.1, on the reverse strand, counting down.
CCCCATCACAGAAAGATCTGAGGAGCAAATCTTTAAAGGTCTTGGTTCAAGCTTTCCTCTGTCCCATGTTCCTTCAAGGAAATTGGTTTAATCCTCTGTTAGAAATGAAACTGAGAACTGCCACCCTGATTCCCTAGCCAACTGTCCATGTTCTTGCTAGAACATCATTGTCCATAATCAACAATAAATTGCCATACTGAATCAGCCAGCCTATCCCCAGCCCTCAGCTGTCCTGGGTCTGACAGGGTGTACCTAGACACGTCAGAACACAGTCTGAAATATCCACAATGCTTATGCAGGTAATGACAAACCTACCAGAAGTTTCTTTCTAACCTCAGGTTGTTACTAGTTGGTATGACCATGATATCTGATATTCCTGATAATTAATTTTTATAACTAGGGTTCTCAAAACATTTATTAATTATTTTTTTAACCCTGTTATGTTTGTGGCTCAATAGTAATTTGAGAAAATGTTTCACAGGTTATTTGTGTATCATCTAAACCCAGCCTTCCTCTTAGTTTCCTACATATCCAGGCTTTCAGGGTGGCTTCCTTGCTCTTTTACTCCAGAGAGTTACATATATTTGGAGCACATTTATGCTCCAGTCTGTTTAGTATACTGCATTAGTGTGTAACTGTCTGCCATATCTGTACAGAGTTCTGCAACAACAGCACAAAACAATTCTCTGACTCACTGATGGCTTTTCTGCTTCTTTTCTATGCATCATCTTGCTTAGGAATTCAGGATTCGTAATGAAACAAAAGTTTGAAGAAAGTGTTTCATAGTGATTAGGCAGACGTGTCTTCCTCAGTGGTGTGCTGGAATTGCCTGAAAACAGTTTTGCTGGGAAAATATAAATAATAAAACTAGCTCTTGTTGATACAACTGTATGAAGAAATTTCAGCCTGCATGGCTAAAATCTGGAAAGTCAACCACAACTGAGCAGTGTTAAAATGCCAAGTGTTAGCATTAAACATCTTCAGCACTTGCTACTTTTCCATGCCATGGGCTCTGATTCTCACCTTTCAGTTCAACAGTTTTAATTCTTTACCCTTCTCTTTGGATTCTTTCTGGAAAATTATTCTTTATTTTTGCCTCCTGGTTTTACAAGGTGGGTACTAAGGAGGCACCACTGATGGACTGTCAGAGCCAAAGCAGCACACCCACAACTCCTTTGGCTTTTTGCACGATTATTCACTTCCCATGCCATAAAATCAGTTTATTATGCCAACTGAGAGTACTAAGCTGTGGTTAGTCCTCCTTTCTCTTCCCACCTCCATGAAGCTATTCTTGGGTACTAATACTGACTAGAATTCATCATTTTGTTCAAGAGAGCAAAATCAGCAAGTTTATTTAATTGCATTTTTAAAAGCTACTGATTAACAGCTAACTTCTTTCACATCCAAAATACAAAGACCTTCTAACAAGGGCCCAAGTCCTAAGCTCAAGTCCTAATACCCAAGAAAAAATACAGTAAAAATAGGGAGAGAAACAGACACCCTCCAATGCAAGGCAGTTCCTCCCACCGGTATGAAAGGGCTGAGCTGAACCACTTTTGTGACAGTGTTGTTGTTCCTTATACAGGTCAAACAGTAGTTCTGAAGGACTGTCTCATTCGTTATTCATAGGTATTATTTATGAATATTTATTATTGAAGTAATGCATGTTGAAATTTTTCAATTTTTCATAAAGCCTGTGTCCTTTGTGCATGCCAAGAGAGCAGCAGACTCGAGAGAAGGTGGCCAGCAGCAGAACAGAGGTTATGTTATATACTGAGGAAGAGTTTGGGATACTCCTGTCTACTACCTATTTCCAAACAATTCTGGCTGAATGAGAAGCCTCTGGAGGTATTATTCACATTACCCACGTATAACTAAGGACACAAGAAATGCAAGAAGGGTACTGGATTTAGTCAGCTTTCATATAGCCCTTCAAATTACTGCCACAGGGTAATCTGCATCCAGAATTTCTGAAATTTCTGAATTTCCACCATAGTCCAAAGGCAGACAGGATTTCTGTTTCACGTGGTCCACAGTTACCATCGGATGTAATACAGAAATAGGGGAACTGGCTTTTCATACCATGTCTTGTTTTTATTGAAGCAGAGGCATAGAATTTAAAGCTAAAGGTCTTCTGTTAAGAAAATACTCTTGAGTTAATTCCTTTTTTATTTTTATAAGTGAAGTTGACTGGCATAAACCCAGTCCTATCCCATCTAGTGTGGCAGCTGAAAAAGGGCAGGGTGACCCCAAATGCCAATTTTGAGCACATCCAATTTAAGGAAAACCAGCAACTTCGTGTTTAAACCTATGCTTACTGGGTTTGTGCAAAATGTGATTAAAGCTGAAGTTCCCTAGTACTTTTAATTTCAGAGAACTATTATGTATTATGCTGTTTCAATCACCACAGGCTACTTTTTAATTTATTTTTTTTTTAACTGCCCCACTGTTTTCAACAGGCGCCAATTAAGATTCTGGGGTCAAAGGGTTAATTACATCTTCTTACCCACTATGTAGAATTTTCTGATTATTAACCAAGGTTGGATTAAGATGAAAAAGAACCAACACAAATGTTAATGCTTGCCACTCCTTGAGAAGATTTATCATAATACCACGCCGAAATCTATATGCTTGCTTCAAAGCTGCTCGAGAATGAAATCTTAGAGGAAACACTAAAATAAATGCTTTAAAGAGATGCAAGTATCTGATGTATTGAGACAGTTTTCTTATTCCTGAGCACTGTTCTAAACTAGCCAGGCAAGATTTCCTTTGTCACATACCAGCAAGTAGACACGAAGGAAGTGGGACTCAGATGCACAAGTCTCTAGCTGCAGCACCTCTGAATAACAACATCAATAATTAGAATTTATATCCTCTGCCATCAGAAGATGGAAACATAAAGTACAGGTTTTTAACCCAAAATACTAAGAGCCTTTTACGCATTGTGTAGAATAGTGAGGTTATTTCCTCTCAGGATATGAACCCCCCCGTGCCACTCTGACCGAGTCTGATGTATAATGCATCGTACTAAATGGATTTATATTTGTCAGAAGAATTTTGTCCCAGCCGTTTTTGCATATTCCCACTACAGGCAAATTTAATTCACTGGAGTCTTACTACAGTGTCCTTCTGGAGAATATCCTCATATTTCATACTATCCGTGAAGTCCCTAATTCTTTCTAGTGTATTCCAATGTTGCAAAAAACCCTGTTACCCTGACCTGAACTCCAGTTAGAGTGAAGAATTACCAGTAGGCTAGGTTATTTTAATGACAGATTATTTTAAACTAAGACTTCACCATCTGTTCCACCCCCTAATTATGAATGCAAAAAGAACATATTTCACAATTACATCAGTAAAAAGTAAGATATACATGATTTAAATGCATGCATGTGTTCTTTGTCCAATGCAGCATGCATCTGTGATGTTTTTCTCATCATTCAGGCTCTGATCAGGAGATGGGAGCTATGGAAGGGAATGCTCCCCCTGATAAAACAGATTAATTGATATACTAAACTTTTTCCTGGCGAACAGATCATCTTAATTAGAATTTTTCACTGCTAGGACATAATGATATTATAACTGGAGCTGAGCATTAATTTGAGGACAAAGCCTGTCACCGATTAGACATACAACATTCAATAACAGCAAAAATATTTTACTCTTTTCTAAAACAAGAGGCAGTATTGGATGCAGTCGACATTTCCGAAAGCAAATAGGCTCTCTTTTATAATAAGCATGCTGCATAATTTATTTTTTTGTGTTACAGCATGGCTTAAAAACGTGATTTACTACAGACAGAGGAAAAAAGTAAGTTTCATTTCAACATGGCAACCCCTCTTGGATGGGGGGTTAAAACAAAACAAAAGACAGAAATGGTGGCTAATGGAAATCTAATTCAAAGCCTCAGCGTCCACCTACTGTGCCCTCAATATTAAGGTATCAGATTAAACACCATCCAGCAACACCAACAAGCATAAAAAAGCATAACTACATAGGTGAAAAATCTGGCCTTGGCTTTCAAAATTAAGTACTATGAGACTACTAGAGTATTTTTCCTGGAAACAGGATTTTATGTGGGATGCTTTTGATACGTATGAATAAAAATGAGCAACCTAAGGGTGACCATCTACTGACTTATAAAACTCTCTAAAAGCTTTATTCCTTCTCTTCAGCCTTTTTAATTCTTTGCAGAAAACAAAGCAAAAAAGAACGAAAGCCCAAGTAAAATAAAAAAATCATAGGTCTTACTGCACTATTCCTTGGGCTACAAGCTTTTCACCACTGAGTAAAAAATCCCAACATCAAAGATACAGAAAGCCTTATTTTCAATTCTCCTACTACTGCCCTTTTTTCAACCACAGTCCACCATAATGGGTACATGACCATAGACTCCCTGGGAATTAATGACACATATTTGGCAACACAACAACGTGTATTTGGCACCAAAACAACTACAGTAAAAAAGATGAGGTAAGAGGACAAGCTCAAAGGATGTGGTTAGAATGGACTTTGATGCCAGCTTCCTAATTTGTCATCTTCGTGCTCTTTGCTCATGTGGTCAGGATGCAATTTATGACAACAAGGAAGTGCCAAAAAATAAATGTGTCAATAATAAGGAGGTCTGCTTTATAGCTCGAAGCCAAGAAATTAAGGAGGAAGAGAAAACTTCAGTGATTCCCTTGATGCATCTTTCTACAGACTTACAGAATAAGTATGTTTATAAAACCAAAGAAGAAAAAGGATTGCACAGGCTGATTTAGTACTTAACTAGAAAAAACAGTTTCTGTTCCAGATCAGAACCATTGCAAAAGCGAGGAGTTGGAGAGAATAAAAGTTTAGAGGTAAGAAAAATGTTTAAAGGTAGCAGTCAGGTTCTTAAGGTGTACTCCCATGTTTATTCACTGATAATAGATTGACAAGTATCAGAGATGAGCCTGAGAATCACGGAAGCATTACAAATCTCTAAGTGACAGGAGTTCAAGAACAAAATCAGACATTAAGAGTTTGACAATTTTTTGTGCAATATATGACTTTTAGGGATCTCTGACTTGTAGACAGTAATTTTTTATTTTATTTTTTTTTCTAGAAGGCCATTCCATATTGCTGCAAAATCCCAAACCATCCAGGCTGCACAGAGGAAAGAGCACCACAAAAGCTATTTAGACTTGCTGAAAAGTAGGCATCACAGCAGGGGAAAAAAAATACCCTTGGGTTATACTGCAATGCTATTAGACGAGAGAAATAGTGAAGATTACTAATGTGAAAAGAAAAAAAAGAAAAAGAAAAAATCCAGGAGAGATAGCTTGCATTTATTCTGCACCCAGTTTATCAGAGGATTATTTATTTATTTATTGCTGTTTGTTGGCAAACCCCTTCATATAACATGCAGACAACTGTATCAATGCCAAAACACAGATAAGAACAACAAAACTGAGTTACATGATGGAAGCCAGATGATCTTTAATTATCTCCGTGCAATTTTTCGGCCAAGTACTCGCACTGCTTTGCTATATCCTCTCCATCTCTGTTCATTATTATGCTTCTCTTTAACTGATCTAAATTGCTGGGCTGAACTGCTTAAATTCTTCATGCAGGATTTCATGTAGAAGACACACTGATGTGCATTGAGAGAATTAAAGTATTTGTTAGAAGAGGGCTGATGCTTCACCCAGTACAGCATTAACTCCCCCAAAGTCAGCTGGCTGCGCAGGTTATTTTAACTTACCCATGCCATTAAGATTTTAACTGTCTGATGACCTGCTACAGCTTGAAGCTTTTGGATTGCTTTCCAATGACAGTGAGGGGGCAAGCTCTCTTGAGTAAAATATTTTTAGAAGGTGAGTAGTACCCACAAGTGAGAGACAGGAAGAAGGATTTTACTTTCTTTGCTTCTTTTGGAACAAGTACAAAATGGTAAGTAGTCTTTTACATGGCATACAGACCATTTTATAGTAGTTTTATTGCAGGAAGACATTCAGGAAACTGTACATTCCCTATGGCCGTGGCAGTGGTTTCTAATCTGTGGTTTTCCATCTGACTGATTTCAGTTTGAACTATTCAGACTGAAAACTGAACTATTCGACAGCCTGGAGAATCTGAACTATTGATTCTAAACCACTTCAACCTGAACTGGTTGAAGGGGTCCTAAAAAGTAACTGATAAAAGTAAGCTTACTGTCTATAAACTTAAGTTCACCTATAGAAGGTTAAAAACATCTGTCCTCAATTACAAATACTATTTTTCATTGTCCATTCTTCTGCATAAATGATTCATTAATAAGGCAAGACACTGGATACATCAGTACATGCTACACTAACTCCCACTGAAAACCTCTGAATTTAAAATCTTACTAGGCAGAATATTTATACTCTGTCTTTGCTATTCCCTTTTCTGAGAGGAGGGCTATATATATTAGTCTAAAGAAAAAGGGAGAAAAAGGACTCCTGAGGGAGGGATTCAACACTGTCGCACTTAATTAAAATTCAATTTTGTGGGAGTTGTGTATTAAAGCACTGACCTTTCATCTTTATGATGCCAATTTCTGATGAGCTCCTACCCTTCAATTATATAGGATTCCTCGTGTTGGTTCCAGACTGTTTGGACAGCAGCTTGTGATGCCAATAACTGCATGCCATCTAATATAATCAACTGTATCTATTTAGGATGAGACTTTTCATACAGAGATTGCATTATATATCTCTTACCCTGAGAATATGACTGACTCCGGACTCTTTGAGTCAGGATTATCTGGCTGTGGAGCTTTGCTTTGGATACAAAGGGTTTGAATAGGAAGTGTGGTGCAAGTATTCCAATCACATATGCATTTGTGCACCGAGAGGTGCTGCCCTGAGTAAAGGACTTGACACTGTAAGCACCTTTACTACCATAAGCCCCCAAATTGAAAGCATAAGGTGACCCAGTAGCAGGAGCCATGATAAATGGTAAGAGTTGGCAGAATGAGACCACACATCAAGAGATTATGGCAATCTGATCTGACTGGGACACGGTGCAGGTAGAATCACCTATAGAAACACAACTGATTGTAGGAGCAGTAACTGTTATTGTGAATGATATTTGTTTCCAAAGGTGCAAGATTTATGGTATAGATGATTCCTGTTATGTATGATCATTTCAGTTTACATAAGCTCCATTCAAACTGACCTTATATTCTGTTGTACATGTGCATGACTGGTTAGCTCTTCTTTCAATCTACACAGTCTGACACCATGTGAAAGCAAACAGATAAAAGTATCTAAATGTCTGTTATTGAAAAATCAAGGTGAAAAAAAGTACAAAGAATCTGTGATATAGCTAATTGCACTCTTAAAATAACACCAGCACTCAGGAGATACTCAGTGCTCTGATGAGTGATCCTAACAATTGGCTTGCTAGAATTAGACCTCTAACCCAAAACTGAGTATGTGTTCTCACTTGCATCACAAAATTTCAGACATAGGTAGCAGAGAGGCTCTTCTCAGGGACGAACAGGATGAAGGGCTGCTGTTTAGTATATTTAATCTATTAGATGGCAATACAGACAACCAAAATAGATTGAAATGAGAAAATGAGTTGAGTTCTTTGACTGGCACATCATTCTGATTTATAGTCTTCCCGAAGGAAGAGCATGTTGAGAATACTTTGTAGACAATGGAATATACAGACAATAAGAACATGGAATATTAAGAACAAATCCAATGTCATTCAATCCAGTGCTGTTTCTAACTGTAACCCTTAGCAGATATGTGGAAAAAAACCCCAAACCCTGTGTTCTTCTCTTCAGTCTCTTATCCCATGTTATGATGCAGAGAAGACAGAAAGTGGCACCAATTAGCAGAGAGTTTCTCTGGCTGTTATTAATCATTGTACTAATCCTGGAGACCCATATCCATTTGCTATACCAATTCTTTCTCTGCCTATGAGAGTATGGAGCAGCTTCACAGATGTCCCCTCTGAGGTCTTCTAGGATCTGTATACAGCTGGGCTAATTTAAAGCAGCTATTCCAGTAAATACCAGTAGATAAAAGCCTCCAGAACTGTTACTGCCACTTGACTCCTCAGCTCTGTGACCCTTGAAACAAGAATCTGGGCTAGCATGAATCAGAAACTGCTAGTTACTACAACATAGGTTTAGAGAGGCATGGGGAAAAAAAACAAAGAAGACTACAAAACTATAACCCTCTGAGGTCTGGATTATGAAGTTGTTCTTCCAGTTTTGAAACCCTACCAACAGCATTCAACCCACAGCTACTTGTTGCTAGTTTTGACAGAGGGCAGAGGTCTCAGAGCAGCTCCTACAGGTTTGGTGAAAAACTGATAATGGAGATGAGACCATCTGAGCATCAGCAAAAGCTGTACTTTGAGTTCCTGTGGTATTAGGCATCACAAAACAGAGACTTTTCAAATGCCCTGAGCACTGAAAAAGCCTCAGGCAGGTTGCACTGCCTTAGACACAAAAGTCAATAGAAGACAAGATGGAAATCTACCCAAAACTATGCTGTGCTATTCTGGTACCCATAGATTTGGTGTCCACTCATCTGTGCAGTTAAGAGCAGGGTACAAAGGAGTACTGCAAATATGTGGAACTAACAGAAAAACAAAGAATTATCTTCCTGAAACAAGTTAGAGACTTCATTAATAATAGAAAGATTTCAAAATCTTCCCCTGAAGTAAATTATCCACTGCGTCTGCATTCCACACAGTAAGGCTGATATCTCTGTGCTGGGTTGCAGTACTTCCTTCAAGGGTTTTGCGGTTACAGTGCTTCACTCCAGAAGTACATTTCACAAAAAAAAAGCAGGGAATGCACATTTATGTGAAAATCAATTATCCTCACAGAATTGGAGGTCTAGTCTTGAACGATTTCAGGAAATCAACTCAGTTTGCCACTACAAAACACCATTGCTGGGTTGACCTTCCACTTCTGTTTCACAGCTGGAATATGAGACCAGGTGAGAAGACAGAATGTAGCTCTGCCAACAGCAGGACTCTAATCTCACCCTAGGCTGTGAGGAAATATTGTGTTTCTCTCTCCCTTGCTTGCTTTCTTTTCTTTTCTTTTTTTTTTTTTCCTAAACTCACCTCTAATGCCTGTGTAGGTAAAGATAAGTATGGATTTTGCTGTTTACCAGCTCATTGCATAAATTCAAGCATATCAACAGCACAGAGCAGCTCTTTCAGTGAAAAAGGTTTACATTCTCTTTTAAAACAAGCTAATATATTATAGTGGCATCTCTGACTTCTGATAATTAAGGGTCTCTCTGTATTTCTGTAATAAAATCCTATTTTCTAGGGTTGAGGAGGGGTGTCTGGGCTGTGGTTTGTCCACACAGCACCAGTAGAAGACAGAAACACAAGGTTTCAACCAGGAATATATTTTCTTCCTTTTAAAGACAGTTTCATATTAACCATGTGAAAATACTCCCCTGTTTTGTTTTGACCACAGGGTTTTAGTGTGCAGCCACACTATCATGATATGCCCCTAAGTGGTCCCCTAGAGCAGCTGCAACATCAAGTGTCACTAACCTGCTCATCAAAGGGTGCTCAAGATATCCTTGAGCCTACGGAGCACAGTAACTGTCATTTGTGCCAATAATCCACTGCCCACATTATCCACAGAGCCCCAAAGAGGTCTTCACACCACTGCCCCTGATGCTATTTAGGACAGATGTCAACAATCTACATGTCCCAAGCAGGAACTGGTATCATTGCTATGCACTGTTATGATCTGTTTCACTTCAATTTCTAACAGATCTGAACATAAAGTTTCTCCCTAAGAGGACTATGGTAAAACTGCCTTCATCAATGGAACTGATGGAAGAAAACTCCTCCTCCTCCTGCCAAATGTTAGCACCACTTTCCTGTTATTCAGAGCAACACAGAGAAAACCAAGGAAATACTTCCAATTTCTTCTTCCTATGATGCTTTAAACACAGTGTGAATGCAGTATCCTAACTTTTCCTGCTTCCACGGGGATATTTTTCTTTTTCTGCTCCATTAAAAAGTCATATGTATCTGCAATATTCTCCTGCCTTGAGCAGTGTCTTCTTCTAGACCCTAAGCAATTCTTTACACATTTGCTCAGTTGTCTAAATTGCAGGCAGTTGTCATCCATTATCTAGGCAACTTTACTGTTCAGTCCTGAATTCCTGCTCGTACTACCTGGAGGTCCTGTAATGTTGCATTTTGACATCATCTCTTCTCCCTGATGTAGTGGAGTTTTAAGTCTTACTTGTGGTGTATCAATGAAAGAACTTCTAGTGCAAGTTTAACGACAATCTTTTCTCAGACATCCTTCTATTTATCCCAGTAGCTGCTTTTATTCTCCACCTTCCCTTTCCTTAAATCACTGGTAAACTACCTTGAGCCAGAATCAAATAGAATTCTAGAATCATAGAATTATTTGGGTTGAAAGGGACCTTTTAAATATCACCTAGTCCAACCCTCCTGCAGTGAGCAGGGACAACTTTAGCTGTATCAGGTTGATTAGAGTCCTGTCCAACCTATTCTTGAATGTTTCCAGGGATGGGGCACCTACCACCTCACCTCTCTGGGCAACTTGTTGCAGCATTTCACCACCCTCCTTGGATCTTGTCCAAATCTATCCTCTTTAAGTTTAGAACCTTACCCCTTGTCCTATTCAAAGGGGCGACGAGATGCTGTCAGTGTTTTTTATGCTGCCGTGTCTTTCCCGTTCAGATTCTGTTCTGTTCCCATGTCCAAATGAACATGCTGTCTGACACACAACACAGAAAGCAGCAGAGATAGACTTCTGCATGTACATTTGTCATTTTAATTGGCAGCAAACCTTCCGACTTAAAATAATACATTTAAGTGGTCATGCTTTAACGAGTTCCGACATTTATCTGAATTTCTTCAATCTGTTTTCAGTCACTATAGTGAAAAAGAAATGGTATTTTATCAGTCCTTCCCTGATTCTGGTTTGAAACCAGATGGGAAAGAGCAGAAGCACACACACACAAGATAACTGCAACAGAAATATAACCAAATGTTTTCTACAACTGAGAAGACTGTTTGAGTTCTGACTAGGGTTTAAAATCTAAACAGTGTTTTCAGCCTGGTACTATCTCTAGCAGGATTACAATTCAACTTGCTAAAGGTGATTTCCTATGGTACTTGAGACTAACAGTTCTTATTTCTAAATTACATTTTAAACAGAAAATAAAATAAACATATCAGAGTCCTTAGAAAATCAGAATGATTTTTCACCCTAAAGGATTGACATTTATGGTGTATGAAAGTTTAAAGCATCCTTGTTTGAAACTGCAATACATCTCGCTGCATACTTCTAGCTAAACATTCTTGGAATAAAATTCTCCATCACAAGCTTCCTGTGCCATATACTAAACCTGCAATGAAATCACTATGCCACCCACTGATACCACAAACTAGTATTAATTTTTTTTGTTCTACAAATGTAGAACTAGATCTTCCAACTAGGAATGCACATAAAAAAAAAGAAGAGAGTAAAAATAAAAAAAGACAAAGCCAGCTTTGGAAAATAAATAGAAACTATGTACGTACTTGAGCTCTTTGAAATTAGTGTCCCAAATTTAAACATTGAATTCTGCCCACATTGAATTCTGCCCACAGCAGACTCCTGAGCTCTTACTGATGCCAAAACGACCTCCTGAGGAATCTCACCGTTGTGACACCAAAACTTAAATAAGTTCAGAATTAATGTTTCCTAAATGATTCTCTAATACCAACCTGAAACTAAACCAAACCTAAAATCTTGACAAGTGATAAATTTTCTGTTGCCTTTAGTCCAAGTAAAAGAGGCTTCAGATACCTTTGTGATATGTACATTAAGAGGAGCAGCTAGATCTATAGATAGTCTATAGACCTCAATGTTAGAATAGATGAGACAAAACCACAGAGTATAGGTTAAAATCACTATGGGTGGCAGATCTATTCCACACAGATTGGAAAACATTACTAGAATCTGTGAAGGTGAAACGAAAGTTTTTTACTATTGTTAAGAAAGAAATTTAGGCTGTATAAGCATTGTAAAATTAATTATTTGATTCAGAAAGGTGCATACAAGAATTTAAACGTACAGAACAAAAAGAAATCTGAGAATTTAGGCTGAAACTTTGTCATGAACATGGAATTTCTAGAGACTGATTAGTGATATATATTGTAGACACGCTGGATTTGGAGCAAATCCTTAGGAATCTACCAATATTTTGTGGTTCACATACAAGCCTATACTACTGTCTCTGACCTACAGTAATTACAGTCTACAAATTGTAAGTAGTAATATTTCAAAAATCATAATTATTGAAAAAGCTCTTTCCTATTATACAATAAAATGTTATGCTGCTTGTACAAATGATATTACAGCGTAAACTCCTCTTGCAAATATTACAGCTTTAAATAGCATTTACTATTTGTAAATGCTTGTTGAACACAGCAGGTGGCAGAATGATTTAGCATCATGAACAAACATATATGGTTGCTTGAGCCCAAATTTTAGAGTAGATAAAGCTATTTTCTGCTCCTACATTTGCTGGACTAGAAATGAGCAAAAAGGCAGCTAAACCATTGTACATATTCTAGCAACTTACTGCTTCAAGGGAACTTTCTTATATGAAGTATTGTGCTTAAAACAACATAAAAGCAAATCACACGTCTCACATATTCAATGGATGGCTCATCTGCAATATTTCCTCTTACAGTTTTCAAGTAGGATTATGCACTATGAAAAAAAAAAAGGACAACAGAAAAAGGAAGAGCACAATGTTATGTAGTCTAAAATCAATTGACAGAGAGAGGACATTAACCAAGAGGCTAATAAAAAGATGCTGCCCTAGACAGTAGCATAAAGAGCCCAGATATATTTTTCTTTTCAAAGATGCTATTCCTTATGCCAATTTTCCCTTAGCACAGCAGTAGTATCTCTGTGTATATACACGTCATCTTACTTTTTTTTTTTTGTCTTGTTCCAATTTTATGTTAGCATTTTATTTTCTCATTTCCTTCCTGCTACTCCCCTGTTTCTCTTTACTAGCTTGGTGTTTACACAGACCTTTACTAGAATTGCAGGGTTTGGAGAGATCCCATTTTTTTTCCTTTGTTGTAATGCCCACACTTTTTTTCCCAGAAAAAAAAAAAAAAAAGATAAGTTTACCCAGAAAATAAAAAGCTAATACAACCTTTTGCTCATCAACAAAGTATGTCTTATTGTAGCCAGGAATAAGTTAATAAAACAGGGAAAAAGCTTAGTGGCTTAAAGAAAAAAAAACACCTCCTTGGGGTTATGAACGAACAATGTTGTTTTTTCTTCCCAGCGTGCAAGGATTTAATTAAGTGATAACAGTCACCTTGGGGTGGCTGCACAAGGCAATAATATCTAGGTGAAGAAAAATGCTGAAGAGAGTTGAGTACAGTCAATTTATCTTCAGAGAAGGCAATAAATGAACAAAGCATAGGTATTTGGCTGATTGTTTTGGAATGTTTCCATTACTGATAAACATCAAAATAAAAGGACAAAGATTTGGTATTTTCAGTATCTGAAATGTATTAAATACAGAAAGAAACTAAGGAATAAATCAGTGTGAGGTCATATCCTAGAGTTCTAATTGCAAATGGTTTGGTAATTATTCAAGCTAAACATAGAACAAGGGAATTTTAATGTTGACACAAAGGATAGAAATACAGCTGAGATGTGTATTTATAGCAAACACAAAACACTAGATGAATTTCACTCTGGAGAAAAGAATTGGTAAGTGTAGATGGAAAGAATTGATATATATTAGACAAATATATGCAACTTTGTGGCCAGTGACCCAAATTTAAGCATTAAAAAGCCTATTTGTGGGAGCTCTTCAGGAGACAAGCAGCAAGCTCAATTAACTGTAAGCTTATGTTCTGTCACCCTCATAGGCAGAGAAAGAGACTTGTGAGAAAGAGCAACATGAATCAGAGAGGAAAGGCTACCAGGAAGAAACATTCTCCTTTACCACAAAGCTGCTAGCAATTTGCTTTGCATTCTTTGAAACATGGGGTTTGAAAGGAATACACGAGATGTCCTTGGGGAGTTTGAGATGTGCAAAGGGATCTGAAAACTATGTACCCATTTCCAGTAACAGCAAGTCTGCCAAAACTTAGCACAACTCAAGAGTCCAGCTACAATAGCTGTTAGCAAGTGCATGACCAGCCAAAGTCTCTGCCAAATGAGCACAAATCGTGCTTAATATGGAAGATGAGAGCAACAGCACAACCACACCAACAGTCTTGGGAATTCACCACATTCCTCTGGCCCTCTCAAATCTCATTTTCCCTTTATTGTTGAGACTTCTCCCGAATCCATCTCCAGCAGTAAATGAATTGATAGCTATTTCCTTGTGTTTACAACTGGGTTAAATATTCCTGACATACAGACTTCTGCATGAAGAGGATGAAGCCTATAGACTGTTTCTTTTTCAACTGTGTGGGTGAATATTCTTTCAAAGAGAAGGAATGAGTCAATAATGAAGGGCTTGCACAGCACCCCGAGAATAAAACGTGAATATGTGTGTGCATGTGTGAGAGCAGGCAAATATCTCTGAGTGTAAAGAGGAATACCATTTTTGAAAAGCATATGACATTTTGAATTTGAACAAAAAATCTTCAAACTAATTCCACTAAGTTGCCTCATTATGACTTCTTGTGTATGTCCAGCTACAGCATTTAAACACTACTTTTCAAGGCCCGCCTTTTCAAGGCCCTCCTTTTCAAGGCCCTGTAAGTAAGATCTACATTAACAATGGGTTCCACTGCAGTTCCTTTCCTCCTAAAAGCAATATGTCCTTTAAAAATATTTTATGAATGACATACAGGCATTCATTTCTCACCTCTAGGAGGCTGAATGTTTGTCATCTGCCCATAGCTGCTGTTTGACCTTGGTAATGTGATTCCAGCAAACACTCCATTTACAACAGCAACGTTATCTCCATGAAAACACTAGGGGAGAACTAACATGAAACTTAACCTTTTGTTTAGATCAAGATTGGGACACATAACAGTATGACTTCTCTTTCCTATAGTTCAGGAGCAGACCATCTTTCAATCCAGCACCTATTCTGAAGGGCATGAGCTTGGTTTGCCATAAAATTTAGATAAGGGACTAATCTTAAGAAACTTCAGTTCACATTCGATGGATTTTATTCACAATTAGAAACTTCTATTAAGAAGGAAGGAAGATTAAGCCTGGCATGATGCAGTGGCTAAGGTTCCCCTTTCCAGTTAACATGTAAGTTCTGCACAGACACAGAGATGTGACAAACAGGTTTTCAAACTCCAGCACAATACAAAACTGAGATACAAAGTTATTTTCCAAGGTGTGATCTAGAGGTGTTTGTAAATTCTGGACTTAAAATCAATGCTGTATTGCCATGGTCAGAAAATAATAAATAAATGTGATTAGTTGGGCAGTGTTTTTATTTATTTTCTGAAGTTTCCTTAGGTTATTTCTATTCCTCCAAGAAGAGAAATTTAAACAAGTACCAGAATCATGTGCTAAAATTTGACTTAACGAAATTAAAATTTCTCCCTAAATGTCTCCCATTAAGGTATGACATCAGCTACATGATCAGAGTGTAAGTCTTAGAGTACAATATTCATTTTAAGTGTGAGACTGCATGCTCACTCTTTGGTCATCTCACCTTTTCCCCTTCTTATTTTACCCTTAAAACAGCTGTTGGAAATTCATGAGATTTTAAATGTGAAACTCAGATTAGTTTGTTTTCCTGAACTAGCTGTTGGTTCAGCATCTTTTTCACTTACTTGGAATGTTCACATTTTGAGGTACTGCAGCACCACATCAAGCTCACAGCTCTGGGTATTCCTTACTACCTTTAGAAGAAGGAGCACTTCTCAAGAATCCAAAGAAGTAAAGCCCTGGTGTGGGTTCCAGAACATGCTGGAAGCAGGAAAGGAGGGATATTTGAAGGTCTAACAAAAAAATCCCAAACAAAAAAAACCAAACCAACCAACCAAAACCCCAAACAACCACCAAAACCCCCAAACAAAATAAAACAAAAGTAGAGAGTGGAGAACATAAATAGAATGAACAAGCTAAAGCTTTCCTCAAGACACTCAAACCATGATGGAAAACAGGTAAATATAATGACTACAGAGTATGAAACGGGGAAAAAAGGAGGACAAAGTCAGACCAACAAGCCCTGAGAATAGAACAGAAAGACTGAAAATGTGCAAGGGAAAACAGAGTAAGTTCAAGGCAAGGCTGAAGAAAAAGCAGGATGAAAACACCAAGTTGCACTTCCAAGTATATAATTTCACAGAATGCATGTTGATCTATTGCAGACTACTGTGAGAATATCCAGGTATGCCATCCCAATGCTGCTTGGTGATCCAAATAGTGCCAGGAAAAAAATAAAATTAAAAAAATCCTCTCCAAAGAAGCTTAAATGGCAAAGGTACAAGTAAGGACAAATACCAGTTCATCAATGTCTGAACTGAAGCAGAGATGAAGAAGGAGGATTTCTTTTCCTCTCAAGGATCTTTTTTCCAACTTTTTATGTTACTAACCTATTCCTTCAAGGGATAACTTTTATCCTTTCCTTACAAAGGCTGATACGGCCTCTGGAAAATACAGATGCCAGAAAATGATAAATTCTTCCACAGTATCTTCCTGTAAGAGAATAGCTCTGGACATGCCTGCAGAATGTTTTGTTCTTCCCCTTAGAAATTGCTTCATACCTTCTAGAATATCTAAAGAAATTGTGCCCAAATGTTTTAGCCGTGTGAATCTGTTCAGAATTGGCAGTCCATGGCACAGCCTTGAAAAAGACTTTTGTAACCAAGTCAAGAGAAAATAATTCTTGAGCACTCTGCTCTTACAGTGGTCAGCACAGGACAGCTGTCAGCAGAAAACACAAAGTCATTCAGTATGAAAATCTGCTGTCACAGAACAAACCCTTTCCCCTTACAAACATCTTAAGGAATACTTCCATAAGAACCATTTAACAATAATAAAGATAAAAGAAACATGTTGTTGTCTTGGGTAAGACAAGTGCTGTCAGAATATCTTCTGTTGTTGTTCTAGAAATCTCTTTGTACTTATAAAGACCAAAACACATGTATCTAAATTTGTCTATACCCACATCTGCCCCCGTGTGAGATTTAGAGCACTACAGATCCAGAGAACTGTTTAGCATTACAAAATAAACATCCCAGGGACTGCATTTATATCCCTTCTCTCTATTACTCAGCCAATATATATTATTTGTTATTAAAGTGAGCTTTACACTCCCTCTTGATCAGAAACTTAATGCCTGCTATCCATGGAAATTTGCCACTGTTTTTAATTGCTTTAAATAATAAACATTATTTCAGAGTGTTAGGTATGTTTATAAACATTCCATAGAAATAAATAGATCCAGGACCCCTGGTTTTAGTCAGTTACTTCTGGGGGCGTCAGGAGTGTCAACAATATAACAAAATTAGTTAAACAGGGCAAAACTGCTGCAGTTTGAAAAGGAATTAATATTGAGGAGCCCCAACCCCTTCCAACATCGATGAATAATTTGTTAGCCAACACTTTCCTGGGTAATGTATATGATGAGAGCTACATGTTGCCCTAGAATGGATTCAACCTGCTCACCTGGCTTATAGCAAGACTGAAATGGGAACAGGAGACATTCACCTGCTAATACAATGAAATAGATGCTATTGAGTCTCTGAGAGCACTAGGGGGAAACTTATGGGACTGATTTTTTTCCAGCAGCAAACAATTCTCACCTAATGTCTAGAATATGGGCTGCAAGGAAGATTTTCCTTTTTTCATCTTGTTCTGTTGGTGTTGTTGATATGGCAATAACTTTCTAAGTACTAATATTAACTAGAAGAATATTGACCAGCATAGAAGGAAGGTAATTCTGGATCTGATTACTCTGAAGTATGACATAGACTAAAAGGACATAATTTTAGTAAATAATTTCTTTACAAAATTAAAAAAAATCTTTAAAATTATACATTCTTTTCACTTATAGATTAGCATAGATTAGATTCCATTCTGCAAATAAGACTTTAGATTTGTTATTTCTATGGTATCAGTTGCAGGGTGAATTTCGGGGACAATTCAAATTGGTTTAGCTGTCCTCAAAAGCATGGCAAGGACAATTCTACGTTGCCCATGTGAAAAAATTCTTACAACCTTTTCTTTAGACTGTTCTGCCTGAACCTGTGCTCATTTATAGGAGGTTCAAGTTGAATGTTCGAAAAAATTTTTTTACTGTAAGGGTGACAGAGCCCTGGAACAGGCTGCCCAGGGGGGTCGTGGAGTCTCCTTCACTGGAGACATTCAAAACCCGCCTGGACATGTTCCTATGTGATGTACTCTAGGTGGCCCTGCTCTAGCAGGGGGGGTTGGACTAGATGATCTTTCGAGGTCCCTTCCAACCCCTAGGATTCTGTGATTCTGTGATTCTGTGATTTAACCAGGTTAAGAATCTTTGAATAAAACACCAACTTACACATGCCTCACAGAAATTCACTAGAGGACAGCTACCAAAAAAATCTTAATGATTCCATTAAAAACACACAGAAGTACTTCTAGACATTGATTTTTTTTTTTTTTCCTTGCATTTGCACCTCTACTTTGCATTAGGTCAGTGGTATGTCACAGCCAGAACTAACAACTGGCTCTTGCCTGATCATGTGCCTTTTGGTGACCTGGAGGAGGAAGCTGCCTTGTCTGAACATGAACCAGTCTTTGTGTGGGAGAAACAGAATGAGGCAGAGGACTGAGAGAGGAATGGAGTCACTTGATTAAATGAAAGACACTGGAATTAAAAATAAGTATAGGAATGCCTCTAGGATTAATTATTCTAATCTAAGAAAAGAGCTTCCAACCACCTGGTCCAAATTTGCAGGGCTCTGAGTACACTTTGATAGGAACCAACATGGCAAGGAATGAGTTAGGAAAATGTAGCTAGATCTCCTAAGTAGCTGGGATGTATACAGAGGATTAGGGCTGGTAAAGAGCTGGGAAATGGAAGTAGTGTGAAATACTGGCAGGCTAAGCAGGCAGGTGGGAGGCACTGCGAAGACAAGTATTGAAAGTGGGAGAAAAGACTAGAGAGATTTTCACACTATAGCAAATTTCCCTCCAAAATTGGAATGGTTCCCACAAACTCTGATTGCCACCACTTTTCTGCTATCAGCAAAGCTGGGATTGCAGGACTGTCAAATTTTGGGATCACAGAATATCCTGAGATAAAAGAAACCCACAAAGATCATTGAGTCCAACTCCTGACTCCACACAGGACAATCTAAAAGTTAAATCATATATCTCAGAGTTGTCAAAATGCTTCCTGAGCATCAACAGGCTTGGGGTCATGACCACTTCCCTGGGGAGCTTGTTCCAATGCCCGACCACACTGTCAGTGAAGAATTTTTCCTAATACCCATCCAGCCCTCTCCTTCCCTCCCCTCATGCTGGAGCATGCAGAGGAAATAATGATTTCTTTTAGTTACTGTGTTAGTTCAAATGGCAAAAATACATGTAATTAACCTAAAACTATGTCTACCAATTAACTATGCTGGTTTCAGCAAGACAACATCTTTCTTTGTTTTCTTTAGCAGATCCTAAGAAGTTACATCCAGAGCAATGCAAAAAGAAAAGCATTAAGACTGCAAGCTTGAGCACTGCAAAACAAACAAAAACCCAAACCAATCCACTAGAATTCCTGCTTCATTTATTGCACGTGATAGATAATGCAGCCTTAATAAACAGCTATTTGATATTTTGTTTTCTCCTCAGTGCTCAATGTGTGGCCCTAGGCCTTATTTACTGCATGCTATGCAAACCATGCTCTGAAGACAGAATTATAAGCTTCCTTGTAGGTTTTTCTATGATACTCATCACTACAGCATCTGAGTGCTTCATAAACATTAATTTATTTCCAAAATAACCTTGTGAGGTTGTAGAATAAGAGAGAGGATGGAGCACTTAACAGTGCCCACATCATTATGTTCACTGATCGATGCAGAATGCAACAATTAGCTTTACTAGATAAGGATCCTAATTTTGCAGATATAATTGGATACCCAAAGCAAGGAAGTACAAACCAAGGTATGTAAGACTGAAGGACAGGTTGAAGTTCTGTAATGACAAAACTATTAGATGCCCATAAATACAACAATAACAATAAAAATAACTTAAATTCTTCAGGGTAAATCTACACCCATGGGTTTTTTTCCAGCTCTCTGTTAGGTAAATAATCCATTCTCATTACTTACAGTGCTGGCAACACCAGAAAAAAATGAAGTTCTACTAGATCAGTGCTGCCAGATAGTGAAGTTTAAGCAAATGGGTGATGCTCTAGAAATGTTATCGATGGTTAGGAGTCATGAATTTCAGCCCAAAAAGCAGATGTTCAATGCCTATACAGTCAGGCCCATTACAGCATGTAGGTACAGAGTTAATATTTTAGGTTTTGAAGTCCTGATTTACTAACAAAACCTCAGCCTCTTCATTTTGCATCCTGAGGGATTCCACTACACATTGAATACTGAAAACAATACTGAGAAGCCTTGACATGGATCCTAATTAAAATCTGTTAGTCATCTTCATAAAATGAGTCAGATATTCCCAAAAGTAAGAACGGAAAATGTTCCAGATAAGCCAACTTATTTTACTCTGGAAGAAGAAAACACCCCTGTGTGTTATGATTACCGAGGGCGTCAAGAGAGAGCAAATTCCTCACCTTTGGGAATAAAGAGTAAAAACCACAATTCACCTGACAAAGTATTGTGAGAGTGATGATGGATTCCCTACAAGGCAAATGGTGTCACAGCCTGAATACCCAGAAGGATGAGGGTCGGACAGAAGGTCTCAGATGCAGCCAGAGTCTACACTATTAAGGGATTTAAAAGCAGCAGGGCCAAGTTAAAATCAATCTTCCACTTTTAGGGATCAAATGTAGATAATGGATATTGGGCATAATATGACCACCTTAACTTAATCCCAAGAAAAAAATGTGCTGTTAAATACTGCACAAACTGCTAGAAACTGAGGAGCGACACTGGAGACTTAACTAAGCAAGAATTATGACATGACTGCTTGTGTCATCCCTTAAAGACATGGGGCAATAAACAAGAAAACAACCTGCACTGGTGATGCACTGAAAAAGAACTAGTGAGTTGAAGCTTTCTGTAGCAAGGGGGTGATAAAAATCAACTTTTCATCTCGTTGTCTGTTTAATCTTTGATGCCTTAGGCAGCCACCAGGAGCTTGCTAAACCTTCCTGCTACACTCCAGCCATATCTTAACATTTCCTGCCATAGTTACACCAAAAAAGTAGATTATTGGAGAGCATAAACTACAAATAACAAGATCGATATAATATGAAATACATTATTTACAGGAGCTTAGATAACATGTTCTGAACAGTGGACACAGGCATATTTTTACAAGAGCTGAGCAAATTTTTTAAAGTGCTTTAAATAATAAGCCTTTACTATTTCCAAAATTCACTTTCCTTCTGGTAAACTGTCAGAATAGGGATATTCAAAAGTGCTACCCACATGCTTCAGCTCTCCCACAACTTCTTTAGTTGGAGCTATACATTCCCATATAGTGGATGTGAAGAAGTGAATGCCTTTCAGGGTAAACAGGGCAGCCAATTTTTGCAGGCAATGTTAACATTATGTTCCAGGATTTAAAACAACCTTTAAATATAAAGACTCAGGGGAAAAATTAACATGAGATACATTAACTCAGGTCTACATCATCTGAAGTTTCCTGCACTTCTTGTAAAGCATTTACAACTGGCAATTTGGTGGACAAGACACCAACCTAACTGAACTGCAGTACTGACTCAGTATTGCAACACCCATGCTATACACAACAAAAAAAATGCCAAGAAACATGACTTACAGAAGTACCAAAGGAAAAGGCATCAAAAATCAGAATCCACTGAAAACATAATGACAAAGGACTTGCACTTTATGAGTGTGCAGACCTTGTCTTGGCTTGCTTCTAAGGGGAGAATTTAATCTTTAGATGGTTGGCCTTTTCATTACAATAATTTCCAATAGAAAGGATGCTAAAGAGGAGATGGAAGAAAACTTATTGTTCCCTAACGTAACAAATTCATCTGCTCCCTCACTTTTGTATAATGCTTAGTACAGACATATACATGGAATAAAGAAAGGAATCAGAGTACACTCACTGCCTTTCACAGATTACAAACATACTTAAGGCAGTACTTCTGCATTTGAGGAACTCCTAATGTTTTGGAAGTTACTGGGAAGAAAGAATAAACTCATCTAGCAAAACAGTTTAAAGATGCTGTATAGCTTGAGGCCTATCTTTGACTTATTTTAGCATCCTTCACTATTAAATGTCAAGTTTTTTTGGTGTCTCCATCCTGTCCCTTGACTCATACACAGATTTACCTATGTTATTTTGAGGAGTTATTGCTTGGGCTACTGTCTGCCTGGAGGACTTCCAGTACCCTACAGTAAACTGTTGCTAGGTTTTTGTATCACTCACTAGTCAGCAAGATAAATGCAGTCAGAAGGATGAAACATTTCTGCAGCTAAAGCTTTTTATTTTCAAAAACTATAGGTGTCTTGGTTATTCACATTCTCTGTAGGCCCTACAGTATTGGCATTAGTTTACTGGGATTATTACTGTTTTGGCTTGGATAAACTTAACTGCTGTTTTCCTTTTCTTTCTGGATCCTTGAAGAGAAAGAATGACAAGCATGTAAAGCTGACTGGGTTTAAAACTGTGTAGGATACATCTGAAGCAATGAAAAGGGCATGAAAGGACAGGGACAGAAGGGACTCTTTCATCCTGAAGGTTCAGAGATAATGCAATTAAACCACTTCTATGACTGTTCCTTACTCTGGCCCTATTATTATTTTTGTAATTCTTCATTTAACAACATTCTTTTAAAATAGATCAGATTACTCCAGATATCTTGGTCCTCCAATCTACAGCTCATGTTCTGATTCTGCCTTTCAGGCTCCCCTTTTTTGTACCTCTGATACCATGTGCTAATAGGGAAAGGAATGTGATGAATGAGGTCACAAGTTCCCCTGCATAAGAGGCTGAGATTTCAAAGCACTGACAAAGGCAATTTAAAAATTATAGGACACATAATTTAATAATCAAAATCTCTTCGCCAGTTAACAATTAAATGCACAGTACACGTGGTGCCTGCAGCCAGCCCATGCTCTTGAAGTCCACTGTGTCACAACTTTGCTCAGGAATCCATCACGTTCTCCTGGAAACAGTAGGTGCCCTTTCAATTTACAGTGATGAAAGACAACCACTACAATTTCTACATCCTTTGTTATTTCCTTATTGAAACGTCTCTTAATGAAGAAGAAAAATCGGAAGAAAAAAAAAAAAGACAAGATAGAGTTGTTCTCTTTTCCCACCCACATTCACTTTGTTCCTAAGCTTGCAGCTGGCCTCAGTAGCTGCAAATGGTACTTTGTGGCAAGTCCTTTACATCTACCACCCAGCCGTTCTGGTAGAGGGCACAGCACACATATCCTGAAAAGCAAAACAAAAACCTTCTCCCTCTTTTCCCTACCCTGCACTCACCCTACAGATGTCCAGCAATGGTCCCACAGCTGAGTATTAGTTCAGCTCTCCGAGTGCTATCACAACAGTAGAAGCACTGACAAAAAGCTGGTCCTAGATGCTGAGGAAGCAAAAATGCCTGTGCTCACACAGGCTCTTCCCCTGTCGGTAGCAGAGATAAGCAAACAAAAAATTGGAGAAGGGTGTGTGTCAGGAGAAAGATTGAAATTCTCTTTGTAACTGTAACCCCTGAAGTGGCACAAATGTCACACCTTTTGGGAGAACGGGTTGGTTTTAACCCTTAGATCTGCTGGGTGGCACCTGAAATAATTAAACCTGACATTTCTAGGGTTAAAACGTCAACAAGGAGAAAGAGCTGAAAAAGGAAATTCCCCAGCTTCTTAGTAATGAAAAGCTGAGGGTATACCTTCTGTGGTTGTCTGTGAGATGCTTTCACATCCGTGTGTCAAGGGTTTTTCAAATTGACAACTTGCAAATTTGAAATACAAAAATGCCCAAAGCGATATTTTAGTGGCTCAGGGAAACTCTTGTACAGGAAAAAGAATTCTAAAGTGAAACGTCTCTAGAAATCACACAGGGCCTGACCACGATACTCTAATTATGCTAATTGCTTCAATGCCCTTGCTTTATTTATGCTGAGCAGCTAAGATAAATAAAGGAAAATTGCTTTGGATCTAACTGTATTCATATCAGAATGCAAACTAGCCTGTGTTTGTTATGTGATTGCTGATCTGTTTACACTAAATTCTGCAGGTAATTGCAGTTTTGATTGCACATTTATTTCTAGCTGCACAGGTCCCAGGACTAGGTCTGTCTGTTTTTATAATTAAACCGTTTTGTAATATCTAAACTCACTAAAGAGCAAAATGATGCTTTAAGAATTTGCATATTTTATGCATTAAAGATAATACTTTGGTGCTCAGTGACAAAGAGGAAAAATTCTGTTTATTACTGAAAGATGGACAGCATGTTCTGGATTTGAAGAAATTGGAGACATCTGTTCCAAGGCCTGTTCACTGAGTGGGACAGATGTCCTCCGCATCCCCGTAATCTGTTCCTCAACACCTACTTTTTGAACTTCCAGTTATAACTTTCATATAGTAAAATATGTTCACAGAATGAGGCTGAGGCTTTGGTGATTAACCACAGACCCTATGCAAGAGTCGGGATCTGACTCCAGTTTTAGAAGTGTCTTTCCCTAAGAAGATTTGGGAGTAAATGCAACACTTTGCAGTTGGGGATCTTCAGCTGAGATCCTCACAACAAATTGCCAATACTGACTGACACAGTCTTTCGGCATCCCTCAAAAAGCAACAGGATTATTTTCCTTCTGCAACAGAGCACAGTGAGGTGCAGCAATCTGACTTGTCCACGGGCCACACAAGAAATTTGTTTCAAAGATGGGTATGAAAAAGATTGTCTAAAACCATATCTTTTGCCTCAAGCACAAAAATATTATTATTACTTATACATCACTATAAATGCGTATGGCACATTGCAGACAGATAAAATGACAGGTACTGCAGACCTGACACTCTCAATTATAAAACCATCCTTCTGCTCTTGGTGATGAATTTGAGGTGAAGAAGCTTCCTATTTTTGTTCCAGTATACTTAGCACCTTCTGAAACCTTAATCTGAACTTCAGCTGTGGTTATTTCTTCCTTTCCACCTCCCTCAACATGTAGGCACCAAATCTAATCTTTTCTTCCCTCTGTCTTTGAGAAATGATCATTACTATAATATTACAGAGAAAAACTTTCTAATCTCAGCATTACAAATTTAGAGCAATGTCATCTCTGGATGGCTTCTTCATCCATCATCAATTCCAAAAGCAGTAATCCAGTCTGTCTCACTTAATGGAAGACTTAATATCAGTCTATGCAGACTAGTCTTTCAGCCAGTTGATATTGTAGCAGCACACTGTGATAAGGTGTGCAGCAAGAGGCTGCCTGCACCTCCTGTGCACCCAGTATAAAACTTAAGGCCAAAGGAGTGAAACCCTCCAAACAAGAGCACAGCAGCATCGTAAGGCGTTGGTGTTACAATAAAGCTGGAAATTGTGTTGATTTACATAGCCTTATAAAAGCCACTTCTACCTAAAAAAAGGAGATGCTCTACAACAAAATATAATTAGCAGCAAGCCTAGCATGAAGGTAGAGAGGTAAGATTTATAAAACCTTTACCTCGAAGTATTGGTCAGTGGATGGCTTTTTATTTTCTGTTTTGAAGCTTCTGATCATGAAGCTCTTCAAACATTTGGGGAGTAGAAGTAATTTTTAAATTACACTTTTTTTTTCCCCCAGGACTTCACTCTTCCACTCTACCAGGACAGAATACCTTCATTTGTCTGTTTGCTTTTACCTTCCCTATAAACTGTCTCGGGAAGTTTGTGGAATTAACAACAGAGGGCTTAATCAGTACCACCCAAGCCTTGAAAACTCTTTAGTGTTTTCTCTATTAAAATGAAAAATACCAGAAGTGGTTCTCAGTTGTGTTGTTTTATTTTTCCCTGAAAGCCTAGAGGTTACTTTTTTTACTTGGTTGGCAAGAGGGGAAGCAAACCAGTGCTACTGGATGATGCTTATGGCTTTCTGGTGACAGAATGTCATGGTTTAATCTCTGCTGACATCTAAACACCACACAGCCACTCACCCACTGTTTCACCCCATACATACCCCTCCTCCAGTGCTGTAGGAAGGAGAATCAGGACCTCAGGAGTTAAGATAAGGGCAGTGTAATAAAACACCACAAAGAAAGAAGAAAGCAGAAATACTAATGATAGTACCAATGAAATGATAGACTAAAAGAAGAATAAAAGCAGAGACCAGTCTACCTGTGCCAATGCCAACTTTTCCTGCTGCAGACACACTGAAGCACACTGAAAACAAGGAGCCCCACCTTGGCCCAACCCTCCCCTTATATAGGGGCCTGACTCAGCAGGGTATGGAATATCCCATTGGCTGGCTCAGTTGTTTATCCCGGCTGTGGTCCCTTCCCGCAGCTGCTGGTGATAATTAACGTGAACCCAACCCAGGACACAGAACAAGGAAACATCTTTATGAAAAGGAAATGCACAGGGTTGTCTTTGACTAAAAGGAATCTTTACTGTT
Source organism: Chloroceryle aenea (assembly GCA_013399075.1). Taxonomy (NCBI): domain Eukaryota; kingdom Metazoa; phylum Chordata; class Aves; order Coraciiformes; family Cerylidae; genus Chloroceryle; species Chloroceryle aenea. The sequence goes on along the minus strand of VWZY01001073.1, from coordinate 249,335 downwards.
GAAAGCATTAGGATATTGTTTTAAATTTTAAGCAAAACTCTTTTTTTCCCCACTTGAAATTGAGTCGTTATCAAGCTCCTCAAATTCTTGCTTCCACAAGTGGCACTAACTGCTTAAATCAGAATGTGAATGAAAGTTCATGGCAAAAGGCAACTCTAAGTGGCACATAGCAACAGGTGAGATCAGGCCCTGGTTACAAGGAACTGGTGTGTCTTTTTAAACTCTAATTTTACTATAAATATTTTTGCTATAGAAACTTCTCTCAAAAAAAAAAAAGTATTCACTCATTTTCACTTCCATCTCTGCTTCTAATACTTAAAGAGAACGTGCATCCAAGATTTCAGAAGTAGTTGGAAAATACACCCCTGCACACTCACAGCCTGTATCCATATTCTAAAGGAGAAAAGGCAGTATATTTGTTTCAGAAGATACTTAGACCTGAATCTAATCTTTTCTTTTTAAATCACCTGAAGAATTGTGTCTTTCAACATATCCTTATGAGAAAAAGCTATTCATGAATTTCTCCAGCTGGGGTGAAGTGCTTCTGAAACAATGAAATGATGTCTTCATTTAGTATCTGCAGATAGTTCATCTACTTCCTCAAGATACAAGAAGCTGTCACCATTTAATGAGTAGGTTCCATATATCTTCATTATATTATCTACACTGAGCAGTGCAGTAAGAGAGGGATCCAAATACTACCTACAGATATTGCCATTCTGCCTGATGGTCATCTCCAAATTCTCTGCAGCCTCAGCATAGTACAGAGCTTCTACAGGATCAAAGTTATGTTTAAGCTTGAAGTTATTTAGATCCTGAGGATGTATTCAGGTTCTCATCTATGTAAATGTACAGCTTCAACCCTGTTATTATAATGATCATTTTTGCTTAATTCACCAACTATGTTGATTCTAATTTCACCTACCAGCTCTACTGCCCTCTTCTATGTATAATAAACTTGCATAGCTGCATAATTAACTATTGCTCTGTTTTATGTGGCATATTAGTCTTAATAGTATTACACAGTGGCAGACAATATTATCTAGCTCAGATGGAGGAGGCCAGTATTTCTGGATTCCATCCCACATGCTCTGTGTGGACTGTCTTTTTCCATGTTAGACTGATCATTAACCATCACCTAAATACAGACCCTACGGGGCATCCCTCTGAACATACAAAGACAAGCTGGGAAGAGAATAATTTCTGAAATAATCAGATGGAGGTGGGAAATATCTGAGATTGCATTTTGTCTTTATTACTGCTGTCAACAATGGAATTGCTTTAAAATTGTAACCAAGATTAGGCTGTGAGAAAACTCACTGTATTGTGGCAGGCTTATCTGAAGAGAGTGGTATTTTAGATATGCTTTTTAATCTGTACATGATGCAGAAGAATTATTTGTATTGATGAGCCACATCTTGTTCTCCTGCAACTGTTGTTAAACACTTTGGCCAGATGAATTACACAGATGCTACAACTGAAGAGAAAACATTTCCTCATCTACATATATGCAAGGAAAATGTTTACAGTCTGTCCATGGGCTACACCTGGCTTTTATTCAGAACAGAAAGGCATAACATGGTCTGTATTTTGACTCTTCCAAGACAAATAAGAATCTGGGACTCATCACTTCCCCGTGCAATGAATTTTAGCTCCTGTAGAAAGGTTAAACAAGGTAGAGGTGATTTGGATCATGCAACACTGTTCTTACACTCTTACACATACTGCCTCAATATTGCAAAATATGGGCAGTCTTATGCAGGGTCTGCACCAGTGGAAAGAACGTGGATACTGAGTTTTGTAGGGCTTGAAAACCTCCCTTTAAAGATGGATATGCTCCAGATACTTCACTTGCATTCAGAGGTGGCAGAGCTGTTGATTCAATTATAAGTTTTTTGTACTCAGTGACAGACAAAAATGAGCACAAAGAAGAAAATTTTCATAATATCTGTCAGAGTTTCCTCAGGCTATCTGGCTTTCCGTTCAGATTCTACCAGATGTATGTACCACTGAGGACAAGGTGCATCAGTCTTGAGATTTCCTACAACCCTCTATTGGAGTGGGAGAATATTTTGGCTACCTGATCAGTCATGAAACTTCTGAGTGAAAGCTGACTATGTGGTAATTGTACCTGTCACAATTATCCCACGTAGAGACACAGAAACCTGTCTTCTCTCACATTAATAAGATGATATTTCATTTTGTCACATTTTGATTTTCATTCTTTTAAGTTAAAATATGATTGATACAGAAATTCCACACATTTTTCTGATAAGGAAGACTGCCTATGTATGTTAGACTTTAACATTTTCTGAATCCTTTCAAAGTGCTTTACACAGGATACACAAAACGACTGCTTTTTCATCATACTTGGGCAGACACTACTAGGAAAGAATAAAATTTGTCAGCTACTAACCATCACATGATGAAGAGTCAAAACTGGAAGAGATGTGGGCAGATGGGGTACAGGTAAGACAGAAGACAAGTAAAGTTCCTTTAAAAGCTTGATAAAAACTCTGAATTAAGGTTATTTTGCACTACTCCTCGAACTACAAAATGAGCCTTGGCTGTGCTCTCTCCCCTCCCTTTGATCCAAGAACACTGAAAGTGTGATTTAAAGCCAAAATTCAAATGCTCATTAGGTTATCTTCATTTTATAGATGGAAGATGTAGGATATAGTTCATAACAAGGAAGTGTACTGAGCAGCACAGGACTATCTCAGTGTCTTATTTGTTCTTGGTGCAATATTGCAGTATTCATGATACCTAACTGTCCAGAACCATTTGCTTAATTCATTCAAACTGAATTTTGACAAGGAACCCAGACATGAAAGTTACTAAATTACCAAGGCACTAAAATGAAGCTGTTTCCTATACTACATTGGTAGAATGCTCTAATACATATTCACTACCCAGTGACTTGATTTTTCTTGATCTCATTGCTACTACCCTGTACTTTAAAGCTCTAGAGAATTCAATTCAACGATCCTCCATGACTAACAAGCTCTTTAATTCACCAATGGTTTCTTTCAGTATTTTACAGCTGCAGCTTGGGAAAAGTGAATGTATGTACTGACAAGACTATTATCAGGACCACTGTAATAATACTACACTATTAGCAGCTCCCTACTTAGAGGAATTAAAAATCATTGAAAGAAATGCAAGCTTTTAATTTGAAAACTGAAAATGCTATAAAGGCTGTGCAAACAAAAGGGTGTTTGAAAACAAAAACCAAGGTTTTCACTTAAAAAAAAAATGATTGTACAGATACTTTTTGTTTATTTGTTTGTTTATTGGTATAAATGAATTAGAGATAGCACAGGTTTATCAACTGACAATTCTTGCTGGAGACTTACAGGACCTTCAAATGTGGCTTGGGCATGAGTGAAAGAAAATCCTTTATACTTGATAGTTGTCAAAGGTCATGAGTGAAGAAATAAATTCTAGACCTCGCAGGTCTAGACTTAGGGAAGAGAGGGCACATTAGTGCTATGATCTGTGTTGGGTTTTTCATGTGAACACCAGTATATATGCATGTATACAAAACTATGCAAAACCTTATTTAACAACAATAAGAAGTCACAGTTTCTTTCCTTTTTTTTTTTACCTCGTGTATTTATCTTTCCTAATCTCCCCTCACCTAATCTCCTTTTGGTCCAAAATGCCCTTCATTCTCCCAATTCACTTGAGTTAGTCTCCTTATTTCCACAGTTTCAAAGGCTGTCTTACTGTCAAATATCCAACTATGCTTCATAAATTCTAAACTGAGAAGTAAAAATAATTCTTAAATACCAGACCTAACAGCATGCTAAGGAAACTGATACTTCAGCCCAAGAAATGCACCTGCAAACCCTCCTGCACAGTAGGTCTTAAGTAAAACTAATTTAATGTCTGATCCCCACCTCATTTGTGGCAGCAGCAGCAGGATGAGCCCTGTTATGCTCTTCTGACACTGTATTTGAACTGGCCTGGGGAATCTTGGAGAATTCAAACCACAGTTGCCACTTTGCATCGATGGGTACCCATCATGTTGCATTTCTTCCTAAAATGCAGCATGTGAAGATGTAGTATGAAAGAAGGTGCTGAGACTTGCAACCCTTATTACAACTAATAGCACACCATGCTAATTTTTTGTTAAAAATCTCCTTTAGAAACTATTGAATGCTACCCCTTTATAGATTTATCACAGGACTATGAATCATTGTATGTCTGATTTTGGACATGGAGTTTTTCAATGTGCAGGCAGTAGTATTTGTGTATTTGTACAGATTTAGCACTAAATCATACTTTTTGTTCACATCTATGAGATAAAGCCTTCTTTGTTACATGGCTGAAAATGTCTAAGGTTCCTGGAGATTATATATTTAGTGTTAATTCACCCACTGAAAAAGTTAGGCAGGACAGACAATTTTAGGGAATGTAAACTTAGAGGAAAATAACAACAGCAAGTCAAGATACAACTGTTTCTGTTTTGATTTATTCAGTATTTCAGAGATGCTGCTTCTATAGGGAACAATATGCAAGGCATTGGAAATTCAGAAGGCACCTCTTTTGTGTGCCATAAAAAAGTGCAGCTAACCTACAATACCCTCATAGAAATACAATTCAATAAGGAACTCAGCTGGGAAGATGCCTCAATAGAATGACATGATAAAATGGTCAATACAAGAATGATTTAGCTTACCTTACAAGAGATTTTGATGCTGGAAATAAATAGAGCTTTGAAACTTGTAAAATAAAAATGAAGATAAACACAGACTCATATTTTTAATTCTCACACATATTTAATGTGACTTTTTAGCAGATCATTGCCTCTGAATCATCACTTCTATCAAGCCTATCACTGGAGAAGTGTTACAGCACTTAGCCCTCAGGGCAAAGATAAGTCTTCACCATTGTCACATCTAGTACACACAGTGAGCTATATTATGCTGAATGGGAGTACAGTACACTGTAGAAACAGTACAGATTCTTGCAGAATATCCTGAGATACTTATCAAGCTGTTAAAGGAGACATCAGTCTTTTGTCTGTATTGCCCTTGACACATTCTGAAGGAAAGTATCTGGAAATTCTTTGTTCCTTGAAGAACTCTCAGACCCCTTAGGTCTAATGTAGGTTAAGTGCCCTACAGATCTCTCAAGAATGGAAAAGCACCTTGAAAAACATGATTTGAACTCACCAGAAACAAATAATGGCACTGTAAGCCTAGAAATCTGCATGCATCCTAAACCAGGACCAACTAAACACCAGCAATATCCAGCATTCCAAAACCAGCCATCTCAATATAACAAAGCAGGATGAAACCCCCAAAAACTTTCCAAAACAACTGCTACCACCAGGAGTTAAATGAATGATGAGAAACTTTACCACATTAGCATCCAATTATCATTGCATATATTTTCAAGGAGAACTGTCTGCCTGCATTCACTATTTCCTTATTGATTAACACACAGACCACACAGCAAACATCCTGGATGACAATATTCTTCTTTTTTTTTTTTTTCCCCTTCCTTTCACTGATTATTTGCAGTAATGTCTCCCCTTTACTTACTCTGCAACTGTCACACATTTATCCTTTCAATGTTTTAGAGGGAGAAGTTGGGGACAAGAAAGAAAACAGAAATTTATCATGTGACTCGAAGTTATTTCTTTATTTTGTGTATTCTTCATTTAGTATCAGAAAAGAATTATGCAGATAATATGCATAAGAAGTAAAAAATATCTTTTTTGTTGCTTTTTTCTTTGGTTAGTTTCTACCTCATAAATTCCATAGCAGACACTAAAACTTTCACAACGTATCATGGAAAACCTCTTTTCTTTTCAGATTTTTCCACAGGCAAATAATAATAATAATAAAATATCATTACTTTCCTGTCTCAACAGTATCTTACAGGATAAAGAAAATGAAAATTAAAACCTCAACCTCTTTTTTCAGATTATACAAAAGAAAGATGCCAGCACAACACTCTACCTGTGTGCCATCCTGGGCAGGAGGATGGAGAGCAGCCTGGGCACACTGCAGCCTAGCACTCGAGCAGTGCCTTTCATCACCTCCCTGCCACCACAGGCTCTTTTGCGTTGTGTGGTCAGGGTTGGGGTTGTGAGAAGTGCCCAACATTGTGTCCCTGTCCCATGGCAACAGTGGCTCCCGTTCCAAGAGTAGGATACTGGGTGATTTTTGTCCACTGCATACACCTCTGTAGGTCTTAGGTACTAAATATGTCACTTGAATTTCAAAGCCAGTTATATTTCTGTGTATGATTGCTGATGCAAATACAGAAAAAACTGTGTACATGTTTCCATGATATTTCAGTTTCCTAGGGGTAATGTGATCAATATGCCATTACAGGAATGTGGAAAACCAGACTGTGGACAAAGCACAAGGGAAAAGGCTGGTGCAGCTGGACAAAGAAAACGGCTTCACTTTGAGAGCAACAAACTAATAAGAGACTTCAGGAGATTATGGTGCACATATCACCCTACTCCCCGAGCAGATCTAACTTGGACAATGGCTACTCAGAAGTAAGGCCACTTAAATTCCCCCAGATTTTGGAAAAATTATGTATTTTATATGAAGGGGAATTTAGGATGCTTGAAACATTATTTTGTAACACTGCCTTGAGATAGAAACAACACAGGGAAAAAAGGCACTGTCTGAAAATTCTCACAATCAGTCTGACTCTTCATCTTGGCTCTCAGATGAAACAACCTGTAATTTCACTCCTAAGCCTCTACTAACTGGAGTCAAACAGTAATTCTGAGCTGGATCAAATTGTACCAGGGAGAATGTGATGTGGATAACTATCCAAAGCGATTCGCTAAGACCACCAAACTCATTTCACTTGTGACCTATTCAGATTTGAAGTCAGTCTCTTATCATTACTATTTTATTAGAATGAACCATTCTTAAACAATTTATCCAGAGTGTTCCCTGAAGCATGCATTCAATCAATTCCAGACATGCACTTTTTTCCTAGACTTTTTTTTTCCCCGTCTTAAAAACATCTTTTGTTCTATTAGTACTGGAAAATGAATGTTCACATTAGGGCACCTGAAGATCCAAAATATGCCTTCCATATGTTGCCAACAGGTATAATATACTGTAGTAAAATTCAGCACCACTTTAGAAGCAGCTTACTAGGCCAACTTTAATATTAGTTGACAATAACTAAACCATTTTCATATTTTAAAGCTTCCAATGTACTAGCTTCTATTATCCATTCATTGTCCCCTCCTTTTCAGGGCTCAGTCAGCTAAGAGAAGGCAATGACTGCTGCCAGGTGGGGTTTTTTTGCTGTGTGATGTCAGTACCCTCTGAGCAAGGTGAAATATTATATTACATGTAAAAATTCCATCTCAAATTTTATTTTTGTCACTAAAACACTGTGGAAAAAGATTTGTCTAAGCACAGTGCAGAGTCAGAGTCAGTTCACTCAAGTAAAATATAAGGTACAGAGAATTAGTCCATTTACAGTGTGCTCATCCACATTTTATATCTCTCCAAAATACTTGCTAGTATCACAGCTCTTTCTGTTAAAGAGAGCTCAGCTAGCTGGCAAGAAAATTTACTACAAAACTTTTAAAAGCTATTTATAATAGAATCTTCCCAGTATAGATTTTAAGAAGCATATGATGGTAACAAGCAGGGACAGTATGAACTCTTCTGTAGGCCCAGCATTGTAGAGAGACCACTGGTTGACATTCTAGAATGTAAACTGGTCAAATTACATGCTTTCTCCAAACATCAGTGTAAAGATAGCATTTTCATACCCCTGGGCAACCTCTGCTGAGCAGAAGGAATGACTGGCTTGTAGAACTTCTACAATGGTCATTTCCTTTTTATTCTGGCAGGTAAATTACACAAGGTTGGCAACTACTGAAGAAAGCTTCTACAACCAGGTTCCCTACATGGCCAACAGGAGACATAGAGTTGATAGAGCACAGTTGCATATAAAGTGCCTAAAAGAGAATGTTACCAATATTTTATTACCAAGGATCTTCTCTCATCAATCTCATTAGTATTTCAGCTTCCCTATTGATTATATGGCAGTTTTGAAATGGCCAGAGACTGAATCCAATCAAACCTGTTGAAAGAAGTAAAAGTGATCAAACTAATGAGTGCATATTATGTTATTTACAACAGAAAGAATTTGGTTCCTGGGGCTTTCCTCAAATAAAGCAGTGGGCTGATATAACCTGTGATTAAATTAGGTGGAAAAAGCAGCACAATGAATCTGGAGGCCTGGATTAACAGTACAAAGATTTGGAAAATGAAATATTCTGAAGTTAAAAGAGTATTTTTTCTCATTTCTGTACACCAAAATGAGCAGACACGAGTTAGAACTCTGTCTCTATCAATAAGTAGAAATAAATATTTTTATTTATATGCCTACTACTATGCCAGGAAAATAACTACATTATCCATCACAACTGTTTGAATATCCTTAGATCTTCTGTAGTCAGAAGTGTTGCATAAAATCTCCGTAGTCAGCTTAAGAAAATACTTGGGAAAAGTCAAGAGGATAGACAGTTTGGTTCTGCTCCACATCTTACACACTTAGGTGACTTCATCAACATCACAAAGCCCTTCAAACGGAAGGAAGCACATTCTGATCTGATCCCACTCTCAACATGAAGAGGCAATCATAACACACAGCACTTACAGATCATCAGCTTAAAATACTGGAATATGGAATACAGGAGTATATGGAAGCAAAGCATTGTCAAAAGAAATCCTCTTTTTAGTTTTGAAAGGATACAGATATATTTATTTAATTACAACGACAAAAAAGCAAGCCACCAAAGAAATATCAAACCCATAAAAGTGAAGCCTGCAGGAGCACAAGCCCTACCTTCTCAACCCTGACTACTAGAAGGAAGAGGTATCTACTCACCTACTAAACACAAGAAAATTCATTGTGAGGTTAGTCCCAAGTCCAAGCTGTCCTAGCTCTGGCCTGTTAGGATAAGAAAAAAGACCAACAGACATGCTGGGAGTAGGTGGATGGAAAAGATGGGTTGAGATCTATATCTTTGAAAATTCAGGTAAACATCTGAATTGAAATTCTGATTCAATGGCCTTAAGCAACAGTTTTGTTGTTGACTTCAACAGGATTTCAGAATAGGAAGTTGATTTCATTTCAACTTTTTAACACAACAGTAATCAAACCAATAAACATAGCCTCTTCTGAGGAAAGTCAGGCTATTCTTTTGTTGGTTGGTTGTTTGTTTTCCTTAGACTTTCATAGATCTTCATATTTTATCTTGGGGCTTCAGGAGTGCTGTGAAAGTTATACTGTAGCTAGGTTAGTGTCCTTCATTTCTCTAATATGCCTGAGCACTCTGTCACAATCCATGAGCTCCTCTGAGAGTAACAGAATTAGATCACCAACAAAATTCCCATTTAATAGGCTTGCTCTTGTCCTGACCTCCTTGGAACAGTAAGGCTACTCCAAAATTATCTGTACTTTCCCAGAGAACAAGAAAGCTTGTGTGTCAATTCTGGTATTTACATTTTTTTTTAATTCACTGTACTCAGAAATTGAATATTCCCCTGCTCATCATCAAATTGAATATTCCCCTGGCCTTACACAGTCCCATTCTATCTCCTTTCCATCTCTCTTGTGATCAGGAAGAATGTGCTTGGTCATAATTTCACCCTTGACTATCAAGGACAGAAGTTCAGGCCTAACCTTTTAGTACTTTCTTAGAGCCAGACACATCAGGATTCATCTAATATATGATGATGCTAAAAACAGAACTTATTTTATTTAGCAAGTAAGGCCAACGAAGTTATTTAACGAAGCAAGCTTGTTGCAAACGTTAACATAGTTTGGCAGGATTTTCTTGCCTGGTGTTGCCATGCAGTTTAAAACAGATGGCAAAGCTGAGCATAAAAATCTCCCTTTTACAGCAGAACCAAACCCAATACTGTTTGTATTACAGGCCAGAAGGCTTAATGGAAACTTCAGTAAAATTTTCCACAATAAACCAAGTGCTGAAATAGAAAATCAGTTCAGTATCATTTTTCTCTCCTATGGGAAGAAACATTTGTTGTTACTTACTCATGGAAGGAGAAAGGTATAAGGGAAAATGGGCAGGATACATAGTGTAATTAATGTTTTTTTTCTAATATTTAATAAACAGTGGCTGCTTTCAGTGGTCTGAAGACCTTTATTAAAGTTGCCACTGCTCTCAAATGTAACTATTTGTGACCTTTTAGAGACACTTATTTTTCTTAACTTCTCTCCTTTTTGACTTATTTTGTTGGCCTATTGTCCTGTCACTCAGAACAAGAGAAGCTTTACAGACATTTGAGAAAGGACAGGTGAATTGGCAGAGTCCCTTAGAGCAATACTATAGAAACATAAAGAATGACTCTGCCGAGACTGAAGTGTGATGCTGGTCCCATAGTAGAAGGTTTTACTCTTACTAGTGGGAACTACAGATCTGAATGCTTGTCTGTCGTTAGGCTGATCTGTTAGCTCTGTAGCTGACAGACTGATCTTCTTCTGGTGGCTTTACCTGAATAATGGCAAACATAGGACTGCCCTACAAGAAGAAGAGCAAAGACATTTGAGTGTCTTTATACTTGAGTGTCTACACTAAGAGTAAAGACACTTGAGCCCATAGTAGGGAGCTTCTCAGGTGCTGTAATTAGAATGGGAAGAATATCTACCTTTTCCTTGAGAAATTAAATATGATACTTGATGTTAAACCTCAATATTAATGTATATATTTGCAAATAATTTGTATTATGACTTTCTGACTCAGTAGTAGGACTGGGAAACTGTTAGGACACAATTAGCCTATAGTTTTGCAGTTTTAATTGATGGTTGATCTCTAGGGCAAATGGATTAAATGGATATGGGAAAGATGATGATTCTAATCATGTGGAAAATAAATGGTGTATCTGAAGGCTGTTCAGAGATGGAAGGAGATAAAGGGAGAAGCCAACTAAAGAAACTGGTAGAAACTTTTGGTGCGAAAAATAACAGAGTAGAAGTGGGAGTTCTCAAGTTTAGTAGCAGCTGGGTGGTAGCTAAGAACCACTAGAATATGTCAGGGGCAATAAATGCCAGTACTGGAAGTCCTAATTTGAAACTATCCCAAAATCACAATTTCTGCTTGCCACTGGTTTGTCCATAGTAAAATACAACAGAATGTCTAAAAGAAGAGGAATTATTGGTGTTTGCTGGACACAGAAGGTCATTGATAGGGAAGAAGTTTGCCAAACTGAACTGGACAATTTCAGGATTGTAAAATTGCAAAGAAACAACATTTAATATGGTTCAAACACACCACAAGCATGGGAAAAAATAGCCTGGTATGACATGAACTGAAATAGAAACTCAGATGAAGAGGAAAGCTTAAAAGGCCCCGTGATCACCTGGAATGAAATAAACCCAGAAATATTTAGTTTCTCTTGACAAGAAATAGAACTGCAGTGCAATAAAAGGCAAAAATGGGAGGGTCCAGAGACACTTTATACTGTCAAAGGACTGAAAATGTTAGGGAGGTTTGTGTGCCTCATCAGCTGCCAAAGAACAGGCACCAAATCCTCGAGCTTTATTTGCCTTCTCTTCAACCCACTGTCATTTTAATCCTCATGAAAGATAGCAATCTCAACATCTTTCTCTGTTTGCTGTTGCAGGAGTATTTATTTACTAGGACCACTGGGGGAAAACAAATCACAGAAAACAAATGGTTTGATGCTCTCTCACATCACAACCAGCACAATGTTTGAAAATTCTGTCCTGTGCACCACAGTTCTCAAATTTTGAGTAAACTGTTCTGTTATTATAGCAGAGTGGTGTCCCAAAAAATAACATATGGCCTAATGGAGTCCTTAGAAGTCTCCAGTGCTTCAGGAAGATGTATAAGTTATCTCATTTTCAAGGAAATGATGGTAATTGTTGCTTTTGGGAAAAATAATGAGCTACATAAATAAAAATAATACCCAAAGAAGAAAGATTATGTTTATATTAGCACAGCATATTCCAGTTACTGTAGATTGCATGTGTAGTTACAAATAAATGGTCCCAAAATCATACGAAAGACACACACAGTAAAGGATTTAAACAGAGTCTTACACTGTCATGGACAGAATATAGTTATAATTTCAGTACCCTTTCACATCCTTCTTCTGTAATTAACAATGAATGAAAACTTCACCGAGGTAAGATATTTTCTGCAGAAAATGTAATTTTCTCCTGTGCTTTTTCCTTGGTTATTTAAATGGGAGCAGTTCTGGAGCAGACCATTACTGGAGGTCAAGACTGAATCAGAATTTATTTTGATGCATGTTCAGCTATTGATGTTCGGTACAAAAATGTATTAAATAATATCTTCAGATGAAAAACAGACTTCAGATTTTGCTTTGACTTTGCTGGGGACTTTTTTCTTTTAAAGTGTGTTGGCTAGCTCTCCTGAACTAGAGCCCAAGCATTTTTAAATTTAATTTTATTAACTAATTTTTAACCCACCCACTAAAACGCCATTTGTGTGATAACAGCATGTGCAGGGATTCCTAAGGGATATGGAAATTAATCCCACTTCTGTGAAAAGACCTTTTAATAACTCATATGTTATTTTACCTTCTGAGTTATCAGTGGGCTTTTCTCCAGCATTTGCTAAGGAAATGTCCTTGCAGTTTGAAAGGGAAGAAAAGAACAATGAAAAAAAAAAGAGAAAAGAAAAAGCAAGGAATAAGAATCTAAGAGTTTGTTCATTTTATGTAATTTTGAGTTGGTTATAGCAGAGCACCTGTTTCTTAAGGAACCTTTAAAATGATGGTCCACAAAGCATCCTCAAGCTGCTCAAAACATCTGCAGTGTGCGTGTGCTCCCCTATACAGGGTTTGCATTTCCTTTGCACTTCTGCATACAGCTTGCCAGCACAGCAAGATTCTGACTGCTGCAAATCCTCCTCTTTTCACCTTCCTCCCTTAGTCTTTTCATATGCACATGTGTCGGTGACAATTTCTCCTCTTTCCCTCCTTCCCTCCATCCTTTTTTCAATGGTGCTCATGGATCAATAAGACACCATGGCACTGTATGGAGCCTGAGTGATTTCTCATACAATGGCTGCTGTGACCATGTCTCAATGGGAATTGCAAATCCCCCTTGTAAGAAAGAGCTGAAGATATTTTCAGTTACTGAACCACTGCTACAAGGGCACTGAAACTCAGAAACCTGAGCCCAGAAAGCTGAGCTGCTGTGGGGCTTGAAAGGAACTCCTGCAGCCATGACACTTGATGGATCTCAGCCTTGATTACAAGAGCAGACTACTACCACCATGATTGATGAAATCCTGCTTCCGAGAGGAGATGAGGAAACAATGAAAGCCCCAACTACTGTGCTGGGGGCAGGAGGGATGGAGGGAACCAAGGCAGAAGGGAAGTAGTCAGGAACCTGATCTAATGGCAGGGAAACACATGGGTTTATGGGAAGTGAGAAGAAAGAAATTTTTTTTCTCTGTCAATTTTCTAATGGATATAAAATAAGAATTATATTAACTACTGTCATCAGTTTCTGGAGAAATCTATTACTCTTTGCGATCAAAAAGTGAACACCAGTCGTGAATAATGGTTTCAGCCTGTGGCTTTGAGCATTTAATCCCATTTTTCAACCAGCAGGGCAGTAGTTTTCTACTATCACCTCAACTATAGCTTGTGTTCAATGTGCCAGTGACTCTCTTGCTCCATCTATGTCCTCTTCTTTCTTATCTAGCTATATACAATCTTACAGTTTAAAATTTCAGAGATGTTAATGTCTGCACTCTATCTTATCACACACACTGAAAAAATAATATTTTTAACCAATATCTTTTTCACAAGCTCAGCCAAGATTAGACTCTGAAGCCAGTGAAGATTGTTTCCATTATCGTAAACCAAAGAGAGAGATAACTGTTTAATCTTCCAATTTTTAAATACAAATTTTCTTATTCTTGGTTCAGTTTTCCTAGGTTGCTCCTAATTAGCAGGGAGCATGTTCTGGTCCATATGCAACTGAGGTTTAGTTTGAGTTTACTTTTCTGTGAACACAAAGAGTATAGGCAGCTAATGCAGTAACCTTTCCCTGCTGGAGGCTTAGACTGGAATTCAGTTTGGATTACAAGTGAAATGAGCTTAGTGGTCTCATCTTCACTTGTAGCAAAAACTGGTTTCATTACACAACGACTCTGTACTAACTTCTCAAACATCACAGCTTTCTTCTAGAGGAACAACAATGCTTGATTAGGAGTTCTGAGAATCGGTAGCGAGTTGTATTGGCAGGGACGTGTAAAGAAGTTTTCATATTGGTACCTGGTTGAATCACATTTAACAGTCATAAATTCTATACATCCTCAGCCATATCACCTACAAAATTCAAATTAACTCAAAAGCTACACTGCAAACACAATGGCACATAGGAGATAATGCAAACAGATGAGTTTCATATGACATACCTCCCAGAAAAAAAAAAAAAGAATTTATAAACTTCTTGCCTTTTATTCTGTAGGAGTTACACTGACAAATTTAAAGCATCTCCCCCACCAACGCTCAAACTACACCACTACCACCCACAGTCAGGCTATGGATGATGCTCATGTCACATTTTAGGCCTCCTGAAAGGCTAAGGTGGAAAATGTCAATATGCAGTCAGTATCTGTAAGTGGAACTGTTCTAGCTTGCATTACCTCCAGACCAAATCATCATAAAGCCTTTGGTTTATAAACTCTCCACTTGATTTTGTGCAGCACGATTACTATGCACTAACTGGAGCAAAACAATCTATTTGATGTGGGACCCAGTGACTACTAAAAGCTGGGTTGTAGCTTAGTATGAATGCTGATCACTCATAGTACACCACAGATAGTATTTGGCTAAACATAATGATGTAACAGTTATTGCTCAGGCAAAATCATTGCTTTCACTCCTTAAAAGTCATTTGAGATTTGTTTCTTGAAATAAATACAAAACAGGATAGCAATCTCAGTTAAAAACTATATGCTGAGATAATTTCAATTTCCAAATGGAAGATTTCTTTTTCTAGCAATAAACCAGCCCCTCTAACTTGCCCATTTTAATTTGCTTCAGGCTGAAGTTTAGTATGCAAGTCCCCATCTTCTGAACATATTATAAATTTTACAAACTTTCACTGAAATTAGATCTCCTCAGTGTTAGTCACCCCTGTAATAACAGGGAATTACACTCCCTGCTATCAACTGCATTTTACATAAATGGAAACCTTTAACCATAGAATGGTCCAAACTAGCTCCCTTATACATAACTGAATTACATACATGCATATACTTTCAGAAACATCAGGAGAAAAAACAAGGCTGATTTCTTTGTGTTCTCCCTTCATCTGAGCTGAATGCTAAATTAACACATCCAGAATCAAAAAGTGATGCCCTTGAATCATCCACTAAAGAAAAAACAGAACGATTTTGGGAGAAGGGGAAGGGATGACTTGGCATTCAAATACGGAGAGGTGTTGCAAATATCTTAACAAAAAACCCAACTGCAAATCTTATTCCCTGTGCTCTTTGATGAAGCTGATACACTTCAAATTTGAAATTGGGCATAGTGACGGAGTTGCGTGCGACTGCAAGCAGAGTACTGCCTAAGAGTTATTAAAAGACACATCCTCAACATGCCTATGTTTTCCTCTCAAAGAATACGCCTAGTAGACTGACAGGATAGCACAGTGTTCTACTTTATGCAGCATTAAGACTCCAGGTATTAACTGTTAGTGTCATTTGCTTGATCTGTAGAAAATCTGGAAATTTGCATAAGCTCCAAGTATTTTTAGGCACACCTGGAGATGGGAAGAACTTTATCAGGGGCCAGTGGAAGCAGTCAATGTTTGACTTCCTCTTGTTTGCAAAGTTTTCTTCATGGTCCTAGAAACCTACAGCACAGCATTTACTCAACAGGGTAGTTGAACAAATTATGCTTAGTTCACCATCCAAGAGATGGGGATGAAAAATTCCTCTAATTTCAGAGGTCAGGTAGGAAGGTGGCTAGCCTACTGTGCAGGGAGAACTACACAGATGTATGTAAGGAAAACAGAGAGGAAACCTTTCTAAACCGAATACTTTCTTAATGGGAAACTAATTTTTAATGATGACAGTGTTATTCTTTGAATGCTAAAACTTATTTAAGAACTCTTTCCACACAAACTGCATATCCTGACCATTACAAATACAATAGATCAAGGTTAAGGGACAGTGTAATTCTAACAAATTTAGTGACAGGTTAAGATCAAGGGATGTCTTGACATTCTCCTCAGAAAGGTCAATCTAGCAGGTCTGCGATGTAAAAATGAAGACTCTGCCATCATTGCCATGGCAAAAGGTCAGACACAAGCTGATTGGTGATAGAATTATCAAATTAACCAATCGATGTGTGTGAGTAATAGATGTAAGCAATCCTGAGGGAGAGCCACAGGGCAAATGCCAGCTCATCAATAACACATTGCCTAGGAAAAGAAGATCCTCTCTTCAATCCATGTCCTTTACATTAGCAGTGGTATCAAGGAATTAAAAGAAAAATCGAAAGCAACAGCTTTAAATATGCTTTTAGACTGTATACAGCATTCAAATTTCTTTCCAAAACAGCTTCCATCATATGCCATGGTAAATAAGAGCATATTAAGAACCTAAAGAAAGGGAGTACCAAGAAATCCTACTCTAAACAGGCATATTCAAAGCCTTATGGATTTTATACATCTCTGCCACCAGTACAGACTTTAGTAGGAATGCTGTTTTACCTGTGGCAGTCACAGATACCTAAATCTCAAGTTTGATTTTGTGGCAACTTCTGCATGTTAAAATGTGAAGCAGGTCACAGGTTTTCTTGTGCTGAGGATTTTATAAATAGGGTGTAGCAAGTGTATGAAGAATGTTTTGGCTGCAAGTAATAATATATACCCCTTTGTGTATCTGGTTGTTATCATGCTGGCTCCTACATGGTTCAAAGGGTTAAACCCCACAGGAGCTCTTTGCAAGCCCACAGGAAGGCAGCCAGTGCCTTTACACAGGGGAAGAGGGCTTCAGGTAGGCAAAACTGAAACAAAGAACCAACCAGGAGATAAAAATCCCAGTTCTTCAGCTCAAGGGATATGCATTGACTGCATGAAAGCCGACTGAACCCCATCCCTAGATATATGGTTATCTAAGATCTGTAGGACTGTCTAAATTTGGATGAAAATGTTAAGCATTGGGGTAGGTTAAGTACATGAAAACTGCTTTGGTATTTGAAACTTTTTTTTTTTCCTTTTAATTTCTTCAATCACTGTTTTTAAGGATAAATAAACCAGGATGATTTCAAGACCCTCACTTGCTAGTGATATTTCCCAAAGGGAGATGCACACTTGGAGCTTTAAAAATCTCTGTAGCACTGCTGTGGAATCCCAGGAGAGCAGCTCAGGGTGTGCACCTGGGGCTCTGTGCTGTGAGAGGGCACCTCTCCAGAAGAAAAAAAGGACAGCAACCTGATTGCTGCCTAGTGTGCTCCACGGAGCTACAGGAAAGGTCAAAGGTACACCTCATCCTGCACATGGATGGCCCAGAGTCAGGATGTCGAATTTGACAAAGCCCCTGTCCATGTTAGCAACAACAACTCCACAGGAAGAAAACATAATATCACGTTGACTGTTTCATGTTTCCTCATTCCTCCCGGTGTTAGCCATGCTTCAGAGAGAGGCAAGCACAGTGATCTTTGCACGGTGAACCAGAGCTGGGTTTCCCATGCACTTTTTAGCCACCACCTTCACAAAATGCATAGAAGAACCACTAACTTGCACATCTGTCCAATTCTCCCAAGTCCTGATACCTGTTCTTGCCCTCTCTAGGCACACTGCTCTTAGTCGCTACAATTCAGGTGTTGTTCCTACTTCTCCTCACACAGTTCTGGTTCTGAGCATCTTAATTTAGCTCCAGTGATGCATCAATTATCGCAGCAATATGATATTGCTATTATCACAGTAGGAATGGCAATATGGTAGCACTCAGGGTAAGAATGCATTCTGCCATCAGAAAGCATGTGTTACTCCTATTACTGTTAATGGGAGCTATGCACATGTATCAGTGGCAGAACAGGTCTCTAAGCGAGCACAATTATAACCCCCACTGTGAAATTCTCTGAATGCTATTTTCACGTTGCTTTTATTATGGATGTACATAACACTATCAAAAAATTCTAGCTCATTTGAATAGGATACCCATTTGAATATGAGCTAGGTTCCGTCAAATTTAAATTGCATTCCTTTTAAAAGAAACCTTTCTGATATTTGAGATGCTTAATTTTCCCTAATGTATTATTTAAGATGCAGTTAATATTCTCCCCTCAAAAAGTACAAAAAGCACAGAAGCATTTCAGACCATGTATTTATCTGTAGATGATGCAGAGGTTTTGTCAATGGACTGACAGCCTAGGCTGGGGGAGGATGAATAAGTGTGGTCCCACCAAATACAAGAGTTCTAATGATTCACTTTCTTTGAAGATCTAGCCCTGTATCATCTTCTCAATCTGCAACAGTATGGTTGATAGTGCCACTGTTAAACACTTTAATACTTTGATATTTATGGTTTTACATTTCGTCTGATCTGCAGTTTAATGAGTACTAGAGTTCAGTTCTGTGCTTTTAGTAGTGTCTTCAATACCTAAAAACCTGACAAGATTACAGTTGTGGCCTCTGAGAGTGCTGGTCTGTCCAGTCACAGCAGCTCTCACTGGTAGTTTTACATTGTGGTAATTCCAGTCAATCAGAAAAAGTCAAGCCTACATCTACCAGAAAACCATGACAAGTATTTATCTGTCAGTGTTCCCCACTTGGCTGAGGTAAAAAAGCTATTTAATTGTTTTTAAAGAAAGTTAAAAGTTAAAAGTTAAAAAAAAGTTTAAAAAGTTAACATTAAAAGTATTTAATTATTATTTTTTTTAAACAGGATTTCTGTATTTGAATTTCCAACATTAAACAAAATGAAAATAGTGAATTCCTTTTATACTGAAAACTATAAATTGGAAAAAATGTATCTTGAAAACTACATATTGAGAAAGATTCAGACTGAGGTATACAAATTTCTGTCCAAAATGTGAGTAAAGTAATATCAGTAGCATTTTTAAATATTAAAAATGAACTTCAAATTCCAATAGAGTTAATAAAAAGATAAATCTATGCCAATCAGTTCTCTTCAAAAGCATGCAGGGGTCTTGAAAGTTTAATACTAAAGAAGAATAGAATGAAGTTTAATACTGAGTTGTGGCATAGACCAGGAAGATGGACACATTATCATGTGTTAGCTGCCTGAATAATGGATCAGAGCATTATATGGGCACTATGGGATACTAATCTTCATCGGGATCTCAAGGTGCTGCTGATACTCAAATAATACAAAGCAGTACTTACAATTCAAATATAAAAATTAGCAGACAGACTGAGACAGAAGTGAGCTCCTGTAACCTGCTATATAACAAAATTCAAGGGTTTTTTTCATGTAGTAATTAATTAATAATCCTATCTAAAACAATTTAAGCTTCAGTTTACTGGAAGTTGATTGACTTAATTTTGGACTGTGCTCCTGTACAATTCACTGGCTATGAGTTCACATCTTGCCTCTGCTACTTTATCAGTATTAAAAATGACATGACAATGCAGTGAGATCTGGTTTCTGATGTCGTAAGTAAGCTGTCACCCTTCCCTCAAACTCAAGGGAAATATGGAATATCTAACAACCTCTGAACAAGCTCATGGTTCTAGATTAATGAACAACATTAACAAGGCACTGATGTGAGGAAATACATCCCACTTACAATGTCACTGCACACTACTCAACAGAGCTAGAAGAAAAATTAACAAAGAGAAAGCTAATAGGCAGAAAAAAAAGTCAAACCAGTTTATTTTGTTTTCCTAAAGTCAATTTCAAGCCTATAAACATAATAAATTTCCTCAAAACTAAAATGCCAAAATCCTATTATTATTTAAAACCATAAAATATTGAAACTCTGAAAACTTGATAAAAACCCCTGTACATTTAATGGAATGTTGTTTACCTGTATGTAGAACAAATGTACACAGGCTAAGTCATTGTCTTTGGCAAAGGGTGGACAGAAAATCTATACTATCTTATTGCTCTGTCTTTGTTATATAGAAAGAGAAGGGTTGGTTTTTTTTTTCCTTGGGAAATGGAACTATAGGAACACAGTAAAACAAGGATAATGCTGCATCTTTCTACAAAACAGTGAAGACTTTTGATGAACTCAAAGTAATTCTAATTAAAACTCCTCTTCTGCAACATTCTACTATAAGGCTTCTAAAATACATGGAGAGCACTGGATTTCAGAGATGAAAAATCAATAAAAAGCAGATCAACAATGCTGAGAGACTGAATAGGATTTACACGTTCTGTTTGAATCTCTGACTCAAAATTGTATTGCAAAACAAGCATGTACCACTCAGCAGGAAACACTGGAATCTAATAATCCACCTCTATTCTGAACCCAGCCAATTTATAATACCTTCTTGGGGTTACTTTCCTAAGCTTGAAATTGTAGCGTTTTCTTGCATGCCAGATCCCAAAGCAAAATACTATTTTAACTCAGCCACTGCCAAAACAAAAAGTGAAGAATCAAGGCTTGTATTCAACTGTGAATGTTGCTGCAGAGAAATACAAGACAACAATGATATTAACACAAACTACAACACTCCCCAATGCAAAACTTCATGAAATACAGTATTTTCCCAACTGCAGCAGCATAAACACTCTTAACTTCTAGAATTTGTTTCAAAAGCACAATCATTGACTACCAACTCCCACTGCCCTCACTATCAGCCAGGGTGGTTCTATCAGCAAGCCTCTTCCTACTCCAGACAATGTGTTTAGGGAGTTGCTATCTGATGTAACTTAGCTTTGATGTTGTGGAACAATAGTCCTGTCAAATTAAACAACCAAAAACTTCTGGAACTATTGGATAGATTATCTATGTTCAATAGGAAAAAATATATTAATTCCAGCCTACCTATTAGAGATGGAACAACCATGAGAAAAAACAAACTAATAAACAAACAAACAAAAACCCATGAAGATTTTCTTGATGCTAAATGTAACCTTGTATCAAAGCTGAATTCACAA
Source organism: Chloroceryle aenea (assembly GCA_013399075.1). Taxonomy (NCBI): domain Eukaryota; kingdom Metazoa; phylum Chordata; class Aves; order Coraciiformes; family Cerylidae; genus Chloroceryle; species Chloroceryle aenea. The sequence goes on along the minus strand of VWZY01001073.1, from coordinate 228,214 downwards.
AGCATATATATGGCAGTTGTAAATAAATAGACAATATTATACAGGTAGGTGAAACTAAGCAAGTTGAACTAAATTAGGAGTTTATTTCTTTGAAAGACAATCTGAAAGACTAAGGTGTATTTTCAAAGCTAGTATGCTGAATGTGTAAAATTAAGGCAGGCAAAGTTAAAAACCTAAATGCTATTAAACTTCAACGGGATTTCATCATCAAACTTCCTTGGCATCCTCTGAAAACTGAAATGGAAGAAACAGAGAGAGCTGACTGCTACTCACACTCACATCTTAAAGCTCTTCACAGAGTATTTTGATTATGTATTTCCAAATAGTGCAGCCCTATAGGAGTGGCCTTGTATTTACATTATCAGCATTTCAAGAGATCCAGTGTGGTCCTGTGTACTGAAAAATAGCCATTAGCAGCTGGAGTGCTGCACTCCAAGAACTTGTGTGCATTAAATCCAAACCAAATCTAGTTCAAGTGCTCCAGGACTGCTCTATGATGTGAAGTGAAACATGTTAGGAATGATGAGCATCACTTCAGAACTGTACCCCTGATCTGAAGTAAAACCCTGATGTAGATTTACTTTTGGCAACTGCGTGGATATGGGTGCCTCCAGGAATGCAGAAACCAAAATCCTGCTAGGTTTGACCTATTGCCCCATGTAATTTTTAACAGTATTTAAATATTTGCACTTAGAAGAAACTATCTGTCTACACTATATTTAAGATTCTGAATAAGTATGGTTTCCTGCAAACAAATCTTGTAATTTTTCAAAATGAGGTTTGACCCTATTTGTGATGAATTTGTACTTAGCCTTTTTCTTTTTTTTAATTCCAAGCAGCAATTAGTCTCTGTCTCTTTGAAAATCTTGTCTACTAAGTATAATGGGTGAAGTTCATTTTATATTCTTCCTTTTAGAGTTTGTTGTACTTTCTAATTATGTTAGCTCACTGCCAGTATAAAAATATGTCACGTGTGCTTCTATAAGCCAGAGTTTCCCTTGTCTTTCATTATTTTAAATTGTCTTTATTGACCCTCTAGATATAGCATTACAAAGTAAATAGATAAATTCATAAACGAAGCATGACAGCATAACCATGTGATAATAATGGGTGATAGCATCTTGCTGTTTACCTCACTGAGCCATTGTGAGGATTAATTAGTTAATGGTCATAAAGCAGAGTGCACATGCAAAACACTTTACAACTGCTAGATAATATTACATGTGATATACAGAGCAATACCTCTACTGCATATGGCATAAAGTGGAAGCACTCAATCATTTCATTAACCCAAGTCTTTCAGGTAGTAGAATCTGACAGAGGGAAATAATGGTTGACTGCTTCACAAGTGTCATTAAGCCTTTCAGACAGTTATATTCTTTGCTTGTATACATTCTAGCCTAGAAATAATGGGCACCAAGTACCACTAGTGATCTAGGGTAACTGCAAAAATTCTTCCTGGTTCACCACAATACTGTTGATAGCTTATCATAGACTCATACAACAGTTTGGCTTAGAAGGAATCTTAAAGATCATCTGTTCCAGCCCCCACACCATGGCCAGGGACACTTTCTACTAGACCAGGATGCTCAAAGTCCCATCGAACCTGGTCTTGAACACTTCCAGGGATGAAGCATCCACAGCATCTCCAGGCAACTTCTTCCAGTGCCTCACTATTCCCCCAGTGAAGATCTTCTCTAAGTCTATCTCCCATCATTTTGAAACCAACATCCCTCATCCTATCACTACACTCTCTGATAAAGTGTCACTCTCCATCTTGCTCATGGGCTCCCTTTAATTACTGGAAGGTCTCCCCAGACTCAAGTCTTCTCTAGGCTGAACAAATCCAACAGCCTGTCCTCACAGAGGCAGTGTTCCAGTCTCCTGATCATCTTTGTGATCTTTCTCTGGATCTGCTCAAGCAGGTCTTTCTTATGATGGGGGCCCCAGACCTGAACACAGTAGAGTCTTACGAGAGTGGAGTAGGGGGCAGAATCACCTCACTCAACCTGCTGGTCATACTTCTTTTGATGCAGCCCAGGACACAGTTGGCCTTCTGGGATGTAACCACACACTGCCAGGTCATGTTGAGCTTCTAGTCAATCAACATCTCCAAACCCTTCTCCTCAGGGCTGCTCTCAATTCAATCTCTGCCCAGCCTGTATTTGTGCTTGGGATTGCTCCGACCCATGGACTGGATCTTCCACATGGGCTTTTCAAGGTCCCTCTGGATGCCATCCATTCCCTCCAGCATGTCAACCACACCACACAGCTTGGTGTCATCAGAAAACTTGCTGAGGGTGCTCAATCCAACTGGCTGTGTCTCTGACAACAATGTTAAGCAGTGCTGGTCCCAGTACTGATCGGTTTCCACTTCAGACATCAAGCTGTTGACCACAACTCTCTGAGTGCAACCATCCAGCCAATTCCTTATCCACCTATCAAATTCTTGTCTTTCCAATTTATAACCAAGGATGTAATCCAGAATAGTGTAGAATGCTCTGCATGGTTCCAGGTAGGTGATGTCAGTTGCCCTTCTCTTATTCACCAATGCTGTAACCCTGTTGTAGAAGGTACCAGGTTTGTCAGGCATGATTTACTCTTAGTGAAGGTACGTTGGCTGTCACCAATCATCTCTTTATTTTCCATGTGCCTTAGCATAGTTTCCAGGAGGATCTGCTCCAAGATCTTGTTGGGTATAGAGGTGGGTCTGACTGGCCTGTAATTTCCCTGGTCTTCCTTTTTTCCCTTTTTAAAAATAGGGGTTATGTTTCC
>VWZY01001073.1:162456-225268 GCA_013399075.1 Chloroceryle aenea | reverse complement strand
TTTCAAGGTCCCTCTGGATGCCATCCATTCCCTCCAGCATGTCAACCACACCACACAGCTTGGTGTCATCAGCAAACTTGCTGAGGGTGCTCAATCCAACTGTTTCTGTCTCTGACAACAATGTTAAGCAGTGCTGGTCCCAGTACCGATCGGTTTCCACTTCAGACATCAAGCTGTTGACCACAACTCTCTGAGCGCAACCATCCAGCCAATTCCTTATCCACCTATCAAATTCTTGTCTCTCCAATTTATAACCAAGGATGTAATCCAGAATAGTGTAGAATGCTCTGCATGGTTCCAGGTAGGTGATGTCAGTTGCCCTTCTCTTATTCACCAATGCTGTAACCCTGTTGTAGAAGGTACCAGGTTTGTCAGGCATGATTTACTCTTAGTGAAGGTACGTTGGCTGTCACCAATCATCTCTTTATTTTCCATGTGCCTTAGCATAGTTTCCAGGAGGATCTGCTCCAAGATCTTGTTGGGTATAGAGGTGGGTCTGACTGGCCTGTAATTTCCCTGGTCTTCCTTTTTTCCCTTTTTAAAAATAGGGGTTATGTTTCCCCTTTTCCAGTCAGCAGGAAAATCAGCAGAGTGCCATGACTTCTCAAATATAATGGAGAGTGGCTTGTGCACCTTCAGGTTCCTTAGGTGGTCTCAGACCTGATCTTCTCTTACAGAGGAGTGGTTTTTCATTCTCCATTCCCTGCCTTTGCCTTCTGCAGCTTGGGTGGTGTGGCTGGAGCATTTGCCAGTGAAGATTGAGACAAAAAAGTNTTATGTTTCCCCTTTTCCAGTCAGCAGGAAAATCAGCAGAGTGCCATGACTTCTCAAATATAATGGAGAGTGGCTTGTGCACCTTCAGGTTCCTTAGGTGGTCTCAGACCTGATCTTCTCTTACAGAGGAGTGGTTTTTCATTCTCCATTCCCTGCCTTTGCCTTCTGCAGCTTGGGTGGTGTGGCTGGAGCATTTGCCAGTGAAGATTGAGACAAAAAAGTCATTGAGTATCTCAGCCTTGTCTTCTATTTCCTTCTGGAGACAGTCTACATTGTCCCTAGTCTTTCTTTGATCACCAACATACCAATAGAAGCTTTTATTGTTGCCCCCACTCTAATGTCACCAGTNCTCAGACCTGATCTTCTCTTACAGAGGAGTGGTTTTTCATTCTCCATTCCCTGCCTTTGCCTTCTGCAGCTTGGGTGGTGTGGCTGGAGCATTTGCCAGTGAAGATTGAGACAAAAAAGTCATTGAGTATCTCAGCCTTGTCTTCTATTTCCTTCTGGAGACAGTCTACATTGTCCCTAGTCTTTCTTTGATCACCAACATACCAATAGAAGCTTTTATTGTTGCCCCCACTCTAATGTCACCAGTCCCTGACCTCCCTTTAATCCTGACCCATAAACTCTTGGTCAGCTCCTCCTCTGTCCCCAGACAAAACTCCATATACTCCAGCTGCTCACTGACATAGAGGGTGACACTCCCTTCTAGCTCCCCCTTCCTGTCCTTCCTAAAAAGCCTGTATCCTTCCAACACTCCAGTCGTAGGAGTCATCCCACCACGTTTCTGTGATGGCAATAAGCTAGCACTGCAGGCATGCACATGTCTCTAATTTCTCTTCTTTATTCTCCATGCTACGTGCGTTTGCATAGAGACATTTAAATTGGGCATTTAAGCTTGGATGATAGGAACCTCCTGGTGCATTTATCTGTTGGCATTGTGAGATTCTGGGACAAAGTGGGAAAAAGGGCCAACAGTGAAACCTAGATAAAAGTTGGTTTCAGAAATTAATGTGGGTAAGGCTTTACTAGAAGGTCAAGTGGCCTCCTCAGCCCCCTAACACAGAACTAAGAGCAGTCAAATTGACATCAGATAAGATGCAATGGTGTTGACTTTTTTTCAGGCAATGGCTGGAGCAAACCCACTTGCTAGTAGATACTGATTTATGATCATGACTCTCAGTGCCCCAGTTATGAATATATAGACAGTGACAGCAGATATAAACTGTGTATCATCCAAGCACATACTTCTGAATACAAGTTCTAGCTTTTTCTGAGTATTACTACTGTGAGGGAAATATTCGGGTCCTCTCTTAGTTTCTGATGCTATTATTGAATGTCATGCTCTAGAAACCTATTCATGGAGACAAAGTCGTTCCTGTGATCTGAAGGAGTGGTGAAAAACCTTTCTAAAACCCCTTAGAATTAGATAAAATAATTAGATAAAAATTGAGTTTAAATTTTAATTACATAGACACATTTGAAATTTGAGCTTGCTTCTCAAGAGCTGTCTGTCCTTCTGGTGAAGGAGACTGGGAAGGACTAGAAATGAAAATTCTGAAGCTGAATGAAAGTCTCTTTAGTTTCAATTTTTTAATTACTCTAGAACTTCAGTGAAAATTTAAGAGAATAAAAAAATATTTGAAAGTTCCAATGAAGCACTATAAATGGAACTGTTGAGTCATTTTTGAATGCAGTCCTTGATGCTAGCATAAATGTGAATCAGTTTAAATTGAGTAAATGATATTTCAACTATAGCTCAATGAAATACAAGAATTTCCCCAATGACACAGACGTCCTTCACAAGATTTATACCTCAGAAACTCCACTGATTCCAATGAAATGTCTTTTTGCTAATTTTGAGTCTGAAGCTAATCCAAGGGGATAATAAAAAGCTGGTGGAAGACTGACTGTGAGATTCTGTTATAGAGGGATTCATAATGAAGATACAGGATTTCTTGTCGCTGTGATTCACTGTTTAGGGATAGATCCATTAAGACAAATTCAGATCTGATGGATGCAGGTGCAAATCAAGAAAAGGATTAGAAAATAATTCTAATAAACTAATTGAATTCAACTGGTAGTTACTATGCTATTATTAATCGAGGGAGTTTCTTACATTACTATTCTGAAATTATCGTTGCCCTGTCTATAACAAAAATAGTACTAAGACATTTTCTAACAGTTCACATGTTAAGTTTTCCATGGCAATTCTTTCTAAAAATACTAGGTATTCATCACTAAGATCCAGATTAAGGAAAATCAAAGTATTTGATTTCATTCTCCTTCCTTAAATCTGTTCAACACTAAGCTACCTGCAAATCCAGGTACAGTATATAACAGTCATCCCAGCTGGGACATATGCTGTGACAGCACTGTCTCCAATGGCTTGAGAATTTCAGTAGGCCTAGGCACATCCCTCAGATTTAAACCTGTGCACAGAGAAATACTGCCTGTGCAGAACTGTAATCGCAGACCTGAGATGAAGCTACCTGAGGCACAGTTGATTTGAATCCTTTAGCAGGTACCTGCTGTTTATCCAACTCCTTTCAAAAAGGTCACATTGTTATAGGTGCATTCTATTTCTCAAAAAGTCTATGACCAGAGACAAATACCTTTTAGAAGCCAGTGTGTTTACTCTTGCAGTCTTCAATCTGAACTTCTATTTCTGCTTGCTATCAACAGCCGTGTGTACTTCATTAGACACTTTCCACTAAATGTCTAACTGCAGTAGTGTGGATTTGGACTTAGTACCTCACCCACTTCACAAACTCAGCCTTTCTGCAGCCAAGTTCATTGCTTGGGTACCCACATAGCCTAGAGAACTCTTATTCTAAACTCTCTGAGAAAAGCCCATAAAAACAAAAGCAAACCAAAACTATTTCCATATCACCTTTGCTCCAATTCTCAACATTCATTACTGTTGAACTAATTTTCTCTTTTACTTTCTGTCTTCTGCAAATATATTTGAAGACTCTTTTATTGTTTCCTGACATACTCCACAATGCAACATTGGTATTTCTTTTAGCTCTTCTAATTATCCTTTTAACTGGCTCCTGATTAGGCTCATAGATGTCCCAGTCCTCTCTGAAACGGACTGCTCACATCTCTGGAGAAGTCTTCAGTTTACTGCTCATAGTAATCTCTATGTTAATATTCCCACTTGAATAGATTGGCCTCTGTGTCTTTCAATGATTTCTTTTTTTCAGGTTTCTGTCATTCTGTCTCCATTGTTATTAATAAATTTGTGACCTTGCTTGTAAATATCCTAATGCTGCTCTCTGCATTATAGTCAGAGTGCTGCAACTTTTTAACACAGGTTCAGATTTATAAGAGATGCATTAGTAGATGCAAACCTTTTGGCAGGTAAATAATTACATGCATATGGATGGAGCAATCTGACAGTTTAACCATTAGCTCCAATAGTTCAAAATCAGGGCCATCTTCATGAAAGAAAGGAAAGGGGAAGAAATGGCAGGGACAAGCTTCCTTTTCAAACTAGCTTACTGACTACAGCATCCTAACAATTCACAAAGCCACTCCTGAGGTATGCTAGCTTCAGATTGACTTCATTCCTCCACAAAATGGAACAAATCAATGTGGATCACACTCTTAGTCTACAAGAGAATTCTGAACCTTGTCCCACATCTCTGGAGCAGCCTTTGCAAATTTCATTACTATGATTGTTTTGTGTCTGCAACTGAAACAGAGGAACTCCATCGATACGGATTATTTTATATTCACGATTGCACACCATATGTCACAAGCATGAAAATAAATGATAATTAAATGGCTATGTCTTTTACACCAGGAAAAGGCTTCTAGTGTATTTGGGCAGACAGAAAATTAAGAGACCTTTTGATCTTTAGTTATCATTCCCCTACTGTGATATTTTTCTTAAAGTCATTCTAATTGTATTTAAAAAGTCCCCCAAACCAGAAAGAAGATATAAAAATGAGAAGAACTGTATTTAAATAAATTGCAGAAATATCTGCCAGTGAATGATCTAATTATTTCATTTGGGCTACATTCTCCTTGTTTGTTCTTCTCTTAGAGGGGTGAAGAAAAACGAAAATAAATGCTAAATCATTAACAGACTTCATTCAATAAGTAGATATGGGCTACAAAACCAAAATCCCACTTGTGCAGCATGTATTTGTAGCCACTTACATTTTGTGCATTTTTAACCTTATATGAACAGCATTAAAAAGCTTCTGCTCAATACCAAACAAATGCTGTAAATCCCCTTCCCCATCTTCTTCTTGAATTTTATAAGATCCTGAGATTTGCGACAAGGTGGCAAAAGTTTGGAAAGGAGAAAGATATACATTTCACCCTGTAATTCCACATGTGCTGCTATATTTTAAACAGCTGTGCAGGGATTGGATGGAATCCAATTTGTCATCATTTATTCACAAGCATACTGCTTATACTGTGTACTTTTTTATTCTTATTCACCATTTACCCAATTATATCTATCCTTATTAGACCCCTGCTGAAGGCAGCAAGGCATTTCTAGCTAAGGAAGTCCCATAGCTTAACTTAATCCTATTATCTGCAGATAAACAGGGATGCATAGGGCTCTAGATGGCCAAATTTAGCTCTACTCCCCCTTCCCCATGAGGAAAAAGGCTGTTCCTCATCCCTATGCCTGATGTAATTAAGATCTGGAAATATGCCCATTCCAATCCTTATCCAGTATAAGCATCACTGTCAATGTTGAGAAATGAACTGCAGTTATGATGCAAAGAGTTGACACTTCAGTGACATTTACTGATGTGTTAGGCCTTTACAGTGGCTTGGCTCTACGTAGTTTATGTCTTCAGGTATCTAAAATGCCTACCTAAAAATCTAATAAGAGGAAAGGGAATATAATAAGAGAAAAAAAATTGATAATATTGACAAGCAAAGACTGTATTATCTCCATAGTATTTGGATAGAGATTGTCATTAAATTCTAGCAATATACACTATCTTACACAATTATAGAAAATGAAATGAATAGTAAAAAAGATCAATAACAGAAGTAAGGCAGTTATTGAAAAGCTTTTCTCTACTGACTACAGTAATGTAATGAATGCCACAGTGCTTGTATCTGCACAGAAACACAAAAATACAACAGAGTTATTTACAATGTATAGGTGAAAAGAAAAAAAAAGAATACCAAAGTCTGATGATATGAGACTGCTAAATATTGTGAACTAAGATCTCCATTCCCTGGTTTGACTTCAGTCGTGCCCTTTTCTTCTACTGCACACCTGCACCCCACCTGTTCATCCCTCTCTCTCCAAGTTACTTGCACACCAGATACTCAGTTTTGCAGAGAAACTGTCAAATAGAGATATATATTGATAACTGAAGTAATGAACATGTGGGTTTTTTTCATACAGGCTTGTGAATTTACTTTAATCCTTCTCTGTAACTCTCTGGCTATGCCAGTGCTAGCCTTTTCTAAAGAGAACGTGTTAATCGTATCAACTGATTTCAGGATTGAGAGGAGATCTCATTATATAATGAAGTGTCTGCTAGGCTGGGACAACCACACTAATATTCTCTAGTAACCCAAATCAGATTTGAACGCCAGCATCCAGAGGTGAATGCTTTGTGCATTTCTAATAATACAAATGTGAAAATGTGAAATCAGACTCTGGTGTAGGAATGGCTGTTTGATTTACTGTGAGCTTAACTGAAAGGTTCCTCAGGACTGAAGATAGGTGGGTTATAATCCTGTCATTTGGTGACTTAATATTTTTACATTATCATGATATTATCATAATTCTGACCTATATTTTGCAGCATTTTATGTCTTCCAAGCACTATTTTTGATGCTGTACCTGTAGCATATAGCATCAACGAATAATCCCATCTTTCTCTATTTTACTGAACGTTTGGTGTGAAGTATTAAGTCTGATTTAATGTTATTAGTGCTTCAGAATAGTGCAAAATACACGAATGTAGGCATTCATCTCTCATCTTACCATAACACTGCCATAAAATGTTAGTAAATAGGTGATAAATGTTTCTTCTCCCTTTTCCTTTTTAATTCTTCCTGCTGGATGTTCTGCTTCTACCCAGAGGGCTTGGCAAACGGATGCCAACTCACCCGCGTAGATCAATCATCAGGGTCTTTCTACTTGCCCAAACTGCAACTGAGTAATTCAGGTTGGCTCAGTTGCAATCCCTCATTAAAACTAATCTCAAAGTAACATCAAGCTTTAGGTAGTGTAGTATTTGGATTCAATTCTGAATATTTTTTGAGACCAAATGATCAATACAAAAATCAGACAATTTATGTCGAAAGCAGTTTTTCCCTTTTTTTTAATAAAAAAGAAAATAAGAGCAATAGAAATATTGTCATATGTTGCTTGACACTTGGCATCTTCACAAGCAAACACTTTAACTTTCAGTTGTGAAACTAAAAAAGTTGATTGCACTAATGATGACTTCTTTTTTCATTTAAACAACTCTGTTGTTTAAAAGATCTTCCTTTTGCAAATGCTCAAACTGGCAGCTCTAGAGTCTGAAGCCCTCAAGTTTTATAGAGGTAGCATGTGTTTCCTCATAGGTTGGCTACCTAGTGTTTTCCAACTTTGCATGCAAAATTGCTTCATTCTGATTTTTCAGCTCCTAACATTTGTGATACGAGTCAAGAAAAGGGCAGGCTGAAGATATTTATGGTGATTGCTTCATGATATGGACACCTGCCAACAAATAAGTTCATTCCTTCAACCATTTCTAACTTATGTGAGATCAATATCCAGGCTCTCTAGCAATAACCTTGCATCTATAATTGATATTGTTTATTGGCCCATGGTGCTGTGTGCAATAAAAGGACTAAGAAAGGGCTGGGAGAATAAATATTCACTTAAAGAAAAAGTCTGCTGGAAATGTATCAATAAAGAAACAATTTATGATGTAACTCCCAATCCAAACATACAGAGTACTGGCCTAAGAACGTAAGACACAGAGTAAAAAGCATTATGGACAGGCTAATTTCCAAGCCCAAGAGTAATCAAGGCTGTTCTGATGAACAACCTATATATGTAGTCCTGAGAAGTGTCTGCCCTAAGTGGGTTGCCTGATCCACAAAGGAATTAACAGAAAGGAGAAAAGAGGTAACTCGACAATATCAAAGTATACATGAAGTTTGGGCTGCAGTGCTCATGTAGCAATGTTCACACAGATGACATTCCATAAAAATACCCCTGTTTATGCCACAAAATACCACAGTGATTAATTAATCTACAGACAATGAGGATGAATTGACAAAAGACATTGTATGCAACTCTGAAGTATGCTGGGAGCTAGGATCTTGTCAAGAAGTTCAGGGTGGTAGATTAATATTTATTTGCTTTCTCTTCTTCTAATGATAACTCTCTACTTAATTGGCTTAGTTAATTTATGAAATCAACTCTAGATCAAAGAAATTGACAAGCAGTCATTCAGGAAAGGATATTAGAGTTTAAAAGCATGAAGGATGGCAGTATAAATGATATATATTCTGCTATTAAGTGACTCACCATAAAGTGGATTACAATGAGCATAGATTTAATGTATTTTAATGTGTCAAAAATTATTTTATATAACGTGCAAACTTCAGGTATCATGGTCATTCTTGGTAACATGACTTTATTTTCCTCATTTTCTGGTCTAAATCCATTTTAAGCATATGCTTTTAAAGAACTAATTTGTATTTCAGTTGAATCATCAACACCTTTTTAGTATGAATACACATCACCACAAATCATTCTAACTCACTCACTCATCGTGTACGCATTTTGCAACATTTGGCTTCTTAAAAAATAATGAAGAGGGGCTAATGCTTCTTTGTGGAGTTTTTATATTCACAGCACTTTCTGCCCCTTTATCACTAACATCCAGCTCTGCAACAGGTAGTGAAAGAAAAAGTTTCGATGCTCATGCAATTCACAGCAAAGACAAAGAGAACAAACTAACATGTCCATAAAAGTAACTTTGAAGTTCTTCAGTTTAGGATAATATTTTTTTCCCAAGAAAACAAGTCATGGCATTGTCTCCCATTTCACTGAATTTAAACTAAATTTGAGAAGAGGGTAGATGTCTCAGAGATATTAAGCTCCGATGAGTTTCATGAACTAAGTGCCTGTGTACAGGAGAAAGATCTAAATTCTGAAGGAAAAGCTCACAAAGCAAAGAGAACTCAACCATGTTTTTAGATACTGGAGTCTCCAGACTGTACAAGGGAGTAGCCCATAAATATCTTAGACTTCATTAGCTTCACTGCTCCTGGAATTATTTCTTTCCTTAACATTGTTTGTATTTGGTTTGGTTCTTTTTTTGTTCTTTTTTTTTTCCTTAGAAGGAAGAAGCTTATCAGTAAATGATTTCTACATGTAAATATATTTCTTTCTCAGAAATGTATTTTGCTGACAAGCAAAATCTTCTATCTCAAACATTAACTTGTGACTCCAGATTTAGCTAATCTTTTCAATGTTCTTTCATGCAGTTTCTCCTAATTTTCAACACACGTGATGACAACAGACACTAAGAATTGTATGAATATGAAAAACTTAACATTTTAAACATTTTTCATTCTATCTGTGAAGAGAGCAGAGAACAGCTTTTAAATCTGACATCGATTAATAGATCTCTTCAAAGATCCCCTTTGAATAATCAAATAGCATTTTGGTTTGGCTGGATTTACAAAGCTATTTGTACCATTGAGAAATTCTTTTCTAATGAGCCTTTTAATTCTTAAAGGGAGTTGTATTGCAGTTATCAGTGCAATAAAAATCAATTTTGATGTATTTTGAAGTTAACATAATAACTAAAACTGTTGGGTCTCCCTAGGCCCAATCCCTAGGCCCAAGCCTCACTGGGTGCTGGGACAGCAATTAATGAACTCTGTCAGAATTTGTGTGCCTATCACATATTCAAAAAAATAATTCAGTTTTCCACACAGAACTAAAGGTTGAGACTTAGATTAAGCAAGAAGTAGAGTCCATACCACTGTCAGGCCTTGTAGTAAAGCCTATGTATGTTTATTGCATTAATCTTATGAGCTCAATATTATAGTCTAGGGGCTCCCATTAATGACCATCAGAATTATCTGCATGCTACCACCGCAGTACAAACCTTTAATAACCTGTGGTTGGTTGAGAAACTTGCTCAGAGCTTAGGGGTCTTGGTAAAGATGCCACACTGACTGCTGGTGAATGTGACCAGCTGAAATAAAATTTATTATCTGTGCTCTAGGAAGTTCCCAGACTAGGTTCTGGCACTTTCCACTGTGCGTCAGAATAATATTTACTGCAGAATGCTCTATTCTCTTGTTAAGCATTCAGACTGAACTTTTCTTTTTGGCTCACTAACAGAAGTCTGACCTATTTGCCTCCTGGAGGTATGCCAAGATGAGACTAGCAAGGTGCAAACTGACCTGCTCAGAGGTCACCAGCACTTGAAAAGAAAGGGTGATCAGGTACTACACTTGAGAGAAAATCACACACCAGCTAACTGACTAGGTGGGATTTACGTGGATTATCATAGATCAAAATTTTAGAAGGAGTGTCAACATGTCAAATTTTCTTTAAGAGAAGGCAAGAAGTTCAACCAAACACTCCAAGGGCTTTATTTAGCATAACACCTTCTGCTCTATGGCTTAAAAGGGCTACTACTGCCTCAAAAAAAAGCATGTTCTGTCAGATTATTCAAAAGAATTTAACTTTTGGGAGAAATGTTCTCCTAGTCCAAACATTCTTTATGAATCCTGTAGTAGCTTGCCATCTCAGGGCTGAACATGTTTATTTCAGACTGGAAAGAGACAGCTGATTTCCTCATCCTCTAACCTCACAGCTCACCTCATAGTTCACACAGGTGCATTTTCTCCTCTCTCTCTCCAGATTCTTGATGATACATTTTAGTTTCATATTTCTATTTTCTTTATGGACTAAGACAATCAATTTCTCCAATAAGAGTGTATACTCTCACAGCTAATTCACTATTCAGTTATTCTTAGTAGGTATGGGTCACAGCTTCAAAATTTTACTACTTACTGGCAGACATTTGTTTTGTTCCACAGAGGCTTTCCTGGGCAAATTTTCTGAAAGGTTACGTTGTATTCCATTTGCAGAGGATGTTTTAGTGCATTGCATATTTCTTGTCAGTGACAGGTTTTACACAACCATAGGATAACACCTCTAAGAGTCTGACACGATGAAAAAGAAAGTCATGGGAAAGAAATCTCCAACTTTATTACAAATATGAATGCAAGAGAAGAAAATAGAACTTCTACATGAACAGGGATGAATCACTACACAACTACGTAGCTAACACTGTACTGCATGTTGCAGAATGATACACACTTTTTATCAGTAATAACTATTCCTCTGCATTAGGCTTGCAGCATTATCCAGAGATAGCCTCACTTTCATTCACGTTGCTACCCGAATAAAGGATGCTTGCAGAAAAGAATGCTACTGCTGCTGCTCATTTATAACAAGAGCTTCAATCTTTTATGAGTTTATATCTCAACTTTCACATTTCAAAATGTATTTTTTTATATGTATTTAAACACTTTTTACATAAATTCAGATTCATTTATTCAGCTTGTCTTTCAAAATAATGTCCTTTACCCTGTTTCAGTTCTGTATAATAGATTTCTCTCTTATGTTTCCTTTATATACAGATATATGTTTATAGGTTTATTTATTTATTAATCTAAGATGTAAACCTTTCATAAACAAAACATATTCTGCTATTTTTCACAGAAATTGTGTAAAGGTTCTTTGCTCTTAGTCAGCTATTCTGCTGAGGGGTTTATGTATTTAAATTTTCTAATTCACTTGGCATTATCAAAAAAACTATTAAATGACTCATCAAAGAAATAGTAGGGACACAGTTTATTCGAATAACACGACCTCATTCCCAGGTCAAGATAGTGTTAAAACTCTTTCTAACATCTCTGCAATATTGTTAGTTTACAGCTGCACCAGATCTTCTTTAATCTTACATTGCCACAACTAGAGTTTCAAAATATTGAAGATGTTTAAGGCAGGGATTTCCTCTTTTAACTCTAATTCAAGTCTTTTTTGTCAGGCACTTTGTTTATTTTGTGGGTATGATGATTTATCACACTCTACTCACTCTCTTGGGAGAAATCAGAAGCAACAAAGACAACTTTGAGAGATTTTGACTTTTGGAGAACACAGAAAATCATTAATTTTAAATCTAAAGACTACTTATTGATTCTAATGCCTGATAAGCATTCAACACATGCTTTAGGTTTGCTTATATTAACACAATCACTGTTCTAACTTACAAAGGACATTTTCCATGCTCCAGTGTATGTGCATTCAATATTCTGAAGGAGTAAATAGGCACAAAGGGAGAAATTTCTCTCTTAGCTCCACACCACATGTGACCATGAACTGAACTGTAGAGTATGGTATTTAAGGAATTAACAATAGCGATTTCATGTGACAGATTTTGCAATACACCAAAAGCCAGATGCTCCAAAACCTGAGATCTTTATATATCTGTAAGGTGAGAGAAAAATCTAGCAATGTATAACACTCCCACTAAAATGAATTACAAATGAGAACCTGTTTAGGAAACAGTTGAAACAAATTCTAAGTGCAGCTGATAGTGTACGACCAGTGAAAGCTACTCTATAGCACATGGGACTTCTAAAGATATCAGCATTCCTTCTGACATTTAAAACCACTTGCTGTAGAAGAAACTTGCCATATAACTAACAGAGTACATGCACTGTCTTCTATACCAGCTTCTGTTTATAACAAGTCTGATGTTGGCTAACTTGGTGCAGGTTTTTGCTATGGACTCCCTCCACAATGGAGACCTGCATCTGAGTTTGGCCTTTAATCACAAGAGGAGGTCAATAATTTCAAGATGCAGTGCTGTCTTCTCCTGGGGATGCTGGAGGGAAAAGAAGTAGCAACAGAGACTACCTAAAAGCTCAGTAGCAGAAACATGGTGAGTCACTGCCTTGCTACGATTTCTACCGTGGGGGGATACCCACACTGAAAACCAGAAGTGTGAAGTAGATGGGGAAGAAGGACTAAATGGCCACACAACCTCCACAAGGTGAAAATCTGTCCCATAAATGTTTGATAAAGATGATGTTTCTCTCTTCTGCCAGCAGCCTCTCCTTGGAGAAACATAACCACATCAACACCATAAAGATGAGTTATCAGCTGTCTGAACATAAATTTGTTTTAAAAAGAAAGCACATTATTAACTGTACATGGGTCACTTGTTCCAAAAATACCCAATCCTATGTACAAGTGAATGAAACATGCACAGAGAGTACCTTATAAAGAAATACCTAATAGCCACTAACTGCCAACCACTGGTCACCTTTAAGCATGTTACTGGCTGAAGCAGAAACTTACACCTCACAAGTAACAATTAGCAGGACAATAAGATAGATTTCTGAAATAAATGGGAAGTGGACCCTTCTTAAAGGGTAACTTGTGAACAAATTGTCCAGTTTCTCTCTTTCAGGTTTGCCTTGCAGTTTGAACATCCACTGTCGGTATGAACAGCTCATTATGACAAAAGACTCCTGGTGACATGATGCAGCCTTACCTCTTGTCTAAGCACACAACTCTTTGCCATGAATGGCTCTATCCACTTAAAGAACTCTTGCCTTTGTAATGACCATGACCTGACCTGCCCATGACTATGTCCAGTTTGCTATTTGCTTTCTTGGGGATTGCATAGTAGGCAGCAATGAGCTTGAGTATTGAAAAGCAACTTCCACATAAGCTTATAACTAACTCTTCAACAACAAAGTGCAACAGTCAAAGACACCGTAGTTTTACTTCTACATTTATACTCCTTCAAACAGTGTCAGGTTTTAATTTACCTCTATCATCCATACACTTTTAAAATGCATTTTATATATAATATTCTCCCTACTGGCATCCATTCTACAAGCACAGAACCAGCCATGACTCAGAGGCCAAGGAGAAGACAGGAACAAAGTAGATCATAGTGCATGAATTATTTATTTGAAATTGTTTTTACTGGGAATTTTGTAGAGTACTGGCAACTTCACACTTCATATATTGCAACCAAGTTTACAGAAAAGAAGCTGCTGTCTCCCAGTCATTCAAAACCAGTATTCTCATCAGGGTATTAGTTAATATTTAGTAATTCACTGTCCTGCTTGAATGTGTCTGATTATCAAGGCTTCTTAGGCACCTTTTTCTGATCATTGACTGAAATCCGAGCACCCTACCCTGTCAATTCTGTGCAGAAGTGTTCTCTAGCAGGCACATCACTGAATTATTTTCTGTAATTACAGTCTTAAAAAAAACCCCACCCTGTTTTTCCCCCCTTGGCTCCTTGTAAACCTGAGATCAGCACTGTCCTTATGCTGGTAATTTTTAATTGCCATCAGGCACACAATAGTTTAGAGTTGCAGGGAATCAGCTTTGTTACTGTGTTAGAATTTCTAAAGCGCTTTCCTTCCTGCTTGCTGATCAGAAGCAGCACTTCTTGAAACAGATTTAATCAGAAAATACTGAAACAGAAAGTTAAATATTGTCTCTATTATTTCCTAATGCCATCCTTCACAGAGTTAAGTAACCACTAAATGTTGATAATTTTCCTGATGTGGCTCTTACTGCTTAAAGAGTCTATCCTGTTTAAAAATGTCATGCATGTTGCTATTCCTACAGTTTTATCATTTGTCAACAAATCAACTACCTGCTTAGCAGCCCTCATGAGGGATTTAAAATAGCCACCATGAAAATCCTGTGCATTTACTATTTTTATAACAAACCTGATTGTCACCTATGATATTTCAAAGATCACTCCTCATATAGACATCATGCTGGAAATTAGATGCAGGGCTTTACTTTCCATGGAACATTATGCAGAGGCACTCTGGCTAATAAATCTTTGTAGCTAATGCATTCCAGATGGAAGCCATGTCTCACAGATTTAACCTTCCTAAACCCTTCCAAAATTCCTCCCATCAAAAGCTCTCTGAATGAGATATGTTTGATTGAAATAGGATCATCAATACATGACATCTAAGTAATAGTACACATGATTACTGCCTGCAGAAAACTGCCATTTCCCTTCACACAAAGGTAGTGGTTTTGCACAACCATGGGGCATGAAGATGGACCTCGCACGTTTTACCAGGTAGGTTAAATGTATTTTCCTGAATTCCTAACACTATTAACAGATGCTAGAAAGAAAACATCCACTTCTGTCCCTTTAACTTCTGTACACGCGTAACAAATGCTGCTAAAAAGAGGGATCAAGTCTCTCATAGAAGCCACTAATTAACATCGCTGTTTAATCATGTCACCATGTTTAGCCAGTCTACATCATTAGTTTGTGTCAGACGGAAGCAGTGAAACATCTAAACACCTACATGTAGATCCTTACAAAATCAGTCATGTGAAGTGCTAAGGTCAGTGTTAGACAAGGCTGCAGCTACTCTCTACTATTTAGAACCCATTACAAATCACTTTGCTAACAAGACGAACGCAGAATTATTTTAGAATCCTTAGCTTTCCTTGTAACGTAATTTCTCAGAGACAACTCTCAAATGTAGAGCAGTATTTTAATCTCCTCTGTGAATCATGCAGAACAACCTGAAGTGCTAGCCAGATATCTGTGTTTCACTACTGGCAGTGCTCAAACTGAAGACTACCCTGTATTGCTTTTAGTGTTGAACTTCTGAACTCTACATTAGGTCTGAAGAAAGCGACTTATTAATCAAAATACAAAACAAAAGGATTTTCATTCTCACAACAGTATCAGTGAATGCTCATTATGTGAAAACCTAAGGAAATTTTTAAGAGTCTTAAACAAAATGGATATGGAAAATCTTCAGGCAGAAAAGGTTTTTTTTTTTCCTGTATAGCAAATTCCTGTAAAAGTGGAATCTTGAAAGCGTTTTGTGTAAGCTACATTTCTTATACAGAAGTACTCGTGGCATGTGCAGTCACAGTACAAGCCTGGCTTATAAAAGTATGAGTGGCAAGTACAGAAACAATTCTAAATCACACTGTAATTAGTTTCTTTATGTTAAACCTTTAAAATTCTTAAGAGCCCCTTTCTGTTGTATAGTTTACTTTGATCCCACAGGGTTGTAATCTTCTGTTAGAAGTCGATCACACCCAAATGTCATTTGCAAGCCTTCAGATGAGAGTTTAACAATAGACCCCTAAATGCAGAGATGGAGAAGAGATCAAGCACACTTCAAGTGGGAAAGCAGCAGGAGTTTTGCACACAAGCAGACACCTGGGCAAGGTTAGCTGTGCTGCAGCACCGTAGCACTTCATTCAAAAGAAACCTGCTATACTTATGTGTTTGAAAGATAATAAGCAACCACCAATGCTGAAGATCATTTCCTTTAGTTAGGTGTCCTCAACCAAAGGAGAAAGTCAATGCTGGATACGTAGTTTTGTATCAGGGAACTACACCTTCCTGAACTTAGTAAGAAGCAGAAGGGAAGCTTAATAGGAAGTGGAATACATTTCCTTTTATTGAAGGCAAGTGCTTCTTACTACCTTAGTCAAGACATAATGTCACTCTGCAGAATGTGACTTGTCTTTTTACTTATTCTATCAATCTGAGTCAGCTTCAGTGAAATGGTGCTTCAAAAAGGCAGCAGAAAGAAAGCATTTGTCTGCTTTTGGAGAGGCTCCTTTCAAATGAGATTAGAAAGTTTGGGTCCATTTTTTCATGTCTAATCCTATTATGCTCACTAATGAACTCAGTTTGCCTCAGTGGTTAAAATAAAAGCTAGTGGTTGTGTCCTAAAAAGCACAGATCCTCCTTCAGGGGAATATGTTAAACTGTACAGCTCAATATTACACATTTGTACCATCCATGGGAACATCTTCTAAGATATGCTGCTGACTGCACTGTACAGCACTAGAATCGAACACTTTTAATTGAAGAACACATTAAGCTAATATAGATCTTTGCTACACCTTAAGCCAAGTAGAAGGAGTAAAAAGGACACTATTAGTAAGATAAGACAGCAGATTTTTAGATAAAACTCTATCATTGGAACAGTAACTCCTGAAAAAAATCCCAAGGAACTAGAAATACTAAGCTTGCACTCACAGAAGTCCTTTGATTTGGTGATATCAAAGTATCAAGTGGCCTTGAAATGAGTACTATAGTGAAATTTTGTGTGAAATGCAGTCCATTTTTATCAGCATGTCAGCCCGCTCTCAACAAAAACATTTTTAACTCAAAGCATCTCAGTCATAATAATGAAGTCAAATACACCACACTCTACAGCAGTTTAAAAAACTAAAAAATAGCAAAGAGTCCAATTATGGCAACATCCAGAGATGGAAAACTGTTCTAAAATTTTCCCTTGCATCAGGAAAATACTAATTCTTCTCTTCAATGTAGACAACAGCATTTTCAGTACTCATTACCTAACAAGTGGCTCCATACCAGTCTGATGTCATATAACCCACTGCCTTTTTAGGCACTTTGCTATAAAGCAGAAAAAGGCTGCTGATGTGGGAAAAGGAATTTGGCTTATTGCTCCTTTTACTGGAGAGGCAAGTAAAGCAGGCTGCTCAATCTAATGGATGTCTGATACAGACAGGGGTCAAGAAAATCTTTGCATGAAACTAGACATGGAGGTCAGATGAACCTCCTGACTATCTCAGATGTACTTAGGAATCCATCATCACAGCATCTTAGTTGTTAGAACCTGAGAGGGAAGGGACAGATGACACATTGCAAGCTCCACATTCTCATGACTTGCCAAGCATTTGCCAAAACAACAGGAACACAGGAACCAAGCAGAATTAGTTTTGTATGAAGAAGAGAACGGATTGCCCCAAATAGGGCTGTACTCTGGGACTGTTGAGGGAACTCCTGGACAATCTGAGCTGTTCTGATGGACAGGCAAACATAACAAATAACCCTACTCACAGTGATACTGCTAAGACTACTTTTATGCTAGTTACAGAGAGATTCAGCATCCATATAGGCAAATATCTGGCTTAGGCTCAGAAACATAAAAGGAGGCGTAAGAATGGGAGGGACTGTTGCCTAAAATCAGCAGGACCTTTAAGAAGACTTCTGTCCTCTTTTAAAGCAGATTTCTGAGATTTAAGATTCAAGAAGGGAATGAAACACACAACATGACAATACACAAACATTCCATGAAACATGATGATGTCCACAGAATCCCTGTGAGATGGTGTTTAGCTTGTAGGAGAAATTCCCTGTCTCTGCCTGCAACTTTTATCAGCTCATTAAGAATCCCATTTTTTCAAGCGCTCATACTGAGCTCTACTGAAAATCCATCTACCATTTCAGTGCTTAAATGGAAACTGAGTTTTGACAAAAAATTGCTTCATTCTGCTTTTATGCTGATCAATAAGAAAAGTACTCCAATATATGAAGAATCACCAAGTCAGGCCATAGGCCCATCTAATACTTTACTGTTTCCTTGTCAGTGGGGCAAGCTGACACGCAGGGAAGATGGCATAGACACACACTCTTCAAATATTCTCCCAGCAAGCTGTGACTCCTGAGTCAGAGATGGCCTCTGTGCTCTTTGAAACAAGCCAGCATCATCAGCAAGGAATGTCTAAAATGTAAAGAAAGAACAGCACTGGACACCCATCTATTCTCCATTAGCTGGTACAGGGACAACACTGGAGTGGTTAAATAAAAGTCTTTCCAGCTGCTGGCGGCCTCACAGATACACGAACAGTCACACACAGTTGACTATATTAAAAGAAAAAAAATGTCTAATCTTCCTCCTTCTGTTCTGGATGGAGGATACGGAACAACAACAAAATCAATAAACTTGAACTCCCTGTCCTTCTCTGGGTGAACAAGATGGACTGCCAACTTCCTTGCTCATGCACCCTGACTGGTATAATCTGAGGTCGCTATCCAGATTAGTTCTCTCATTTATCGTCTTTCAGTTGGAATCTCTCTGCTGCCAGTAAATAAGTGAGAATTTCTAGGATAACATGGATCACACTTGCTCTTCCTGTGAGAGCAGACGCTCAAGAAGGCAGAGCACAGCAGTCATGGCAGGGAGTTATTTATTTATTTAGGTATGTATGTTAATTGCTGACCTTTGCACTCACTTAGTACTCACCATGTTCAGAACAGACTTCTTCCTTTGCAGAGATAGGCTGGCAATGGTGTTTACCTGATGAAGGATCTATAAGCAGAATTACATGGACTGTGATTTTCACAAAACAATCTGTGATATGCTAGTGCCTGAAGCAGGACTTGGGGAAAAAAAGTGATCAGTGAGGCATATAAGTGCAATTAAGTCTAAATGAATGGGAGTTCTTCCTCCTAGGCCTTGCCAGACTACAACACACTTTTTACTGCAATCTAAGAATGTTTTAATGAACGTACCAATTCAATAATCAACTAGTCCTGAACATGCATATTATAAAAAATTGCAATTACGAGAGGAAAAATTATGGAGTGGGTTCTATGGGACATAAGATTGAATACAACAGATCTCTTGCCCTTTGAAAAAATACGTGAAGTGGGAACAAGATAGGGCCATACAAAGTCACTAGTGGTCTGGATAAGATATGGGTGAGCAGGCACAGTTCTTGTGTCTTCCTTTCACTGCCTCACCTCTACCCATCACCTCAACTCTTGGAGGTATCCAGTGAAGTCAAGAGGAAGCTGGTTTTAACTAAGGGAAGTATTTTTTCACATAGTGCAGAGTTACAATAACTTCCTGCCATGCAAAATGGAGAGGCCAAAATCCTAGACAAATTTGAAAGTAATTCTTAAACTCAACAAAGATAAATTTAAAAACCCCGTACAAGTACAACTACCTTGTTTGGCTCAGAAATTCCTTAAGTGCAGACAGACAAAGCCAGGAGGAAAATGCTCTTACATGCTTACCTCAATTTAATATTTTTCCCCACGTATTTCCTAGCGGCCACTGCCAAAGATGGAACCCTAGAGTAGGTGAATCTTTTGTCTCACCCAGCAGGACCACTCACCTGCCTTGTAGTTCTGTGTGTAGCAAAGATGACTGGGTGTGGACACAACAGGTTACACATGGAGTTCACACACATCAGCAACTGATCAGAATTAGAATACTTGTTAACCCCGAAGGGGAGTTTATGTCATAATTCCCCAAGTTAATTTAGAGATCAAAGGAAATATCCTGCATGGTATATACCTTACTGCTTGTTTAAACTTCTGTATTTAACCAGGCATATACTGTTACACAGAATCTAATATGCTGTAGTTTGCTCTGACATGTTTTGTTTGACTATTGTAACTCGGCATTCAGTTTCTGATGGATGCAGAATTCCTTTTTAACTTGCTTAATATTAAACTTTCTGGTTGTAAGAAAACAGATGATTGGAAGCTGATGCTTGCCCACATCTAAATGAATTAAATTGTTGTCTTCACTGCTAGAACTCATGAAGTGTGTACTGGAAGAGAATGTAGTTCTAATGATGCAGGGAAAAGAAGAGAAAAAAAGAAAAAGGAATTCAGCATGGGATCCTGTGCTCTGCATTAGAAAGTAGGAAACGTGGTTATTACTTCTGGATTCTGTCCCTGGTTTACTGCACTAAAAGTCCCAAGAAGCAGCAGTGCAATCGCAGCCTTTAATCCAAAGCCAGTTGAGGTCAGTGGGAGTATTTTCATTAATTTCAATAGGTTTGGATCAGACCCTTAAGCCTTGTGAAGTTACTGCTTGTAATGTCACTCAACATCAATTTTCTGACCACACTAGGAGCCACACTGGCAAATTCATAATGAAATTCACTCTCATTTCTTAACTGAATAAAAATTACTGTAATGCTTGTAATATTTGTGGCAGTAAAAGATGGTAGCAGTGGTAGTAGCGTGTGTGCATGTTTATAACTGCTAACCAAAAGCAGAAACAGTCGCAGTGAAAACATTTTCTACCAAAAAAATCATAAAAGAAGAACAGGATGCTTGTAGATTATTTGACTCATTTGGCAGTTAATCAACTGACTGGGCAAAGAGGATTCTCCTTTAATTTTAGATGTGAAAATTCGAAATGCACAAAAGCATTGCAAAAAAATCTCCAAACCTTAATCAAAAAAGAAACATTCTCTGTAATGGGACTGCCGTAAAGCACTTAATTTTTAAATCTTTGTTTCTAATTTGAGATACTTTGGGGCTGCCATTACCTTTTGCAAGCTGCTGCAGCGACTTAAGAGAATTTAGTTGGCAATCTCAGTCAGCTTTGTAGCAGACAAACAGATCGTTAAATCCAACAACATGGCCAGCATTCTTTCATCACTGGAGGTGCTTATTCCAGGCAGCAGCATACTGCCTTTTGTGGGAGCTTTGATTACCATGTGGAGCATGCAACAGAAAATTTTAGAAACTAGATTCCAATTTGCAGCTTCGTGGACTTCTGTTATTTTTAATGTAGGCTTGTATAAATTAAAATTGGAAAGTGTGATCGTAGTTTGAAGAATTTGTTAAATTTGTCAAGGTAGAGATTATATTGTGAACTAGTTTTGAGTGGCCATGCAGAAGTAGAGAAGATGGTCTCTGAAAAAGTGCCATGCTACACACTGAACTTCTCCCAGCCTTTCATTTCTGGCCCTGAATTATTAGTGATGAGCTATCTCTGGCCACAACTGGAGTCCTATTGACATTTTCTGGAAAGAAAAAGAGAGAAATCTTGTAGTAAATTTACATTCCTAAAGAGAAGTTGGGGCCTACACTCAATACTTTCGGGTGTTCTATACAAGCCTATTGCAGCACAACCAAGGACTTCTCTCCTTTTACATGCTCCCTGTACCACCACTGTTAGAAAGAGCTCAAGTACTTTTCATTGCTGCTCTGCCAACACGTAGCAAAGCCAGCACTCCATGCTAGATCAGAAGGAGAAGAAAATAATGTTTTAAACAATCCAGTACAATACTCCTGGAAATGATGCATCTTTGGACAGATCAGTGAGTCTTGCTGAAGTTCAGAGTTCCTACTTACCATTTTCTGAAGCAAAGAGAAAACTAGAAATCTACTTTTCAAACTAATACGGAATGATTTAGTGACTCTACTTATCTATCACTTGTGTAAATTTTGTTCTTCTTTAACTCTGTTATCACATGTATTTTTCTACAGTATTTACACATTGTTTATAATGAAATTTACAGCCCTACTCATAATATCATCCTGTGGCAGCAAAGAACGTATTAAAACTGAATTTTAATTGCAGAGAAGAAATAACAAAAATGTAAACAATTTTAGACAGTACATGCAATATCAAAACCCAAGAATGGCACACAATCCACACTGTATTCCATGTAGAACTCTCCAGCAATTTTCTAAATCAATTACTTATCCTTGGAAAGAATAACTCCTTAAATTACCTGTAATACTAACTTTGGAAAAAAAGAAAAATTCCCAATCTGCTGCTATACTTCAGAACTCCAAAGCATGGTTTATTTTAAACGAGTTTCATGTGAGTGTAGAAAAACACATCATCATTTGCAATTTTGTTATTGCGAGTGGATTACACTTTATTTAAAGACAAAGAAACTTCTGAGTGATATTAAATCTAACCTCTAAATGTATACAGCTGGGTTTATTTGTGGTGCAGGCCTGCACATCCACACAGACACCATCTATCAAGCCAGCCTGTCCAGCAGAGGGCTCCTTTGAAACAGAATGTGGAAAATCAACGCAGAGCCAACACGGCGGTGACAGAAGCACTATGTGCTCTGAGGCCCATCACTATTTTTAACCAATCACCAACATACAAAAGGTGCTTCGATGTAAGAGTTTTTAGTCCTTTTTTAAGAATGACATGCTTTCCTTAAATCCATTTGGGGGGAAACAAACAAATGTTCTTTAAAACCCGCTCAAATCTGCAGTTTTTCCTTTGCTAAGGCATTGTGTGCCTGTTAAGAATCATCTGTCTAGCTGTATTAATTTCAGTAACTAACTGGATAAAGCAATACATAGAAGTTAAAGAAGCACTAAGAGATTATTGATCAGGCACTTATATACCTAATACTAAAACCAAAGAGAAATGGCATTTAACAAATTTTTTTCTCTTTTTCTTTCACCCAAAAAAATATAGAAACAGAGAACTGGAAGGCAGCACAGACAGTCATATTTACTTTGGCCTCATACAGTCATGTTTTAGAATCCATTCATAATCAGCCATCCATTTTGTAGTAATTTATTGGTAGTGCTAGTCTGTAAAAATAATGTGATTTGCCTTCTAGAGCTATAAAATGCTGCTTTAACATTAAGAGTGGTCTGTATATTTTTTTTGCAGTTTCTGTTCTGTCATTTCTGCTCATTTTAACTTGCTCTTGTAGATTCCCAAGACATATAGTAACAACATTTTTAGTTATAAAGAACGCAGAAGAAACCACTGGAAAGAGTAAGTTAATCTGATCCTTCACGTTAAGATTAAAGTACCAGTATATCAATGATTGCAATGTCTACAAAATCACACAATCTATTTTTTATCAGCTTCTAGATGGCTACCTTTTTTCTTTTTTCTTTTTCCAGACTTGGTAGTGATACATGGAAAAAATGCAAAGGGAAAGGAATGGGTCCAAAGGCAGATACATTCCAAAGTTCTATCAGGTAATCAGAATATTCAACTGTTAAAGAAGGCCAAATGTCAATGAAGTTTAAAAATACAAGCCATTTTCTTTTCTTTACATTATATAATATTCTCACATTTTCAGCAGTTCCATCACATATACCTACAGGTGAATAGGAGCAGGACTTTGAAGGACAACCTAAAAGAGATTCATTACATGCTGGAGCTGAATATGCCTCCTGTTCCACTCAGCTACCGTATCCCATAGAAATACAAAAAAAGGATTCAAAACACAGCATGATTCTCTTCTTCTGAACATCTGCTGATAGGACTGATTGTGCTTGCCTCACTGTCAATGACAAAAACATTGCCATGGCTTCAACAGCTCAGGATTGGGCCCCAAAAGCATCCTCTATGGACAATTCCAGAAAGCCATTTCAGAAAATTATGTATCATTTAAGCACAGAAGTTATTATTCTTCTATAAGTAAGGACCATGAGCAACCTTGTACAGAATACTGTGAACACTGTACAGATCCATATTTTCTGGACTCACACAACCTAGAAATGGAAAACTTTTTCATCCATGTTGCTGCTGCTGACTGGCTAATAGGACTGAAGAGGTTTCTCTCAAGAAACCATTTGGAGATGGAGGAATTTGATCACCCTGCTGATCTCTACTGCTCTGTCAGGAAGGATTGTGACCTGTGCACATCCCTGCATTACAGAATCAATCTGCTCTCATCTGTGCCCCATGCCAGCCGTGCCCCACACAGTCATAGCCACAGCTGGAGCTGGGTTTTGAATGGGAAAAAATTTTGTAAAACTTAAAAAATAACTGTATTGTAATATGGGGCTCACACAAACAAGTGAACACGAAAGAATGTGGAAAGTAAACTTTTATCTTCACTACACACTTACAAATTGCATAAGCATGCTATATTTTCTTCCATATGAATATCACATTCTGGTATTTATGTTGCAACCAGCCAGACAACATTTGCTAATAACAGCTACTTTTAATACAACATATCATACTGCTTAACCCCTTGGCTTCCCGGGCAGTTTAGAAGCTCCTACTGTGGTGTTTTTGTTCTCACATATGTGCCAGTAAAGGCTGTCAACGCTCCTCATTAAATAAACAGACATACATGCCAATTAATAATTTAATTTACAGGGAGAATCTTGACATAAAGCTAGGAGGTGAATTGCTAGCACCTCCTGAATTGTCTCAAAATAGCAGGCAAACAAGTTCTAGTCCCACCTCCAGTGTTATGCCACTGTAATGACATCAAGATACTGGCAAATCATTAGCTCTGTATTTTACTGTCATAGTGAAAATGTCTGTTGCTATCTTGTCATATAAATAAAGGCATGGGCCTTTCAATATTGAAGATAATTTTTAAGGGTTTTAAATTTCACCAGGATTATGTTTGACATCTGTATTTGAAGCATGCTTAGTTATCCAGATTTTCATTTGGATGAATATGATGTTTTTCATATTCCAAACCCAACATTACCATTACAATTTTCAAGAGTATTTTTCCTTTTAAATATCCATCTGAACGTGCAAACGTACTTCTGTTTTTCTGTTCTTTTCTAGCAGCATATTCTATTTCTGACACTTGGTTTGGGAAGAGTCCCTTGAAATTCAAATTGTGCTTTAGGAAGGGACAGATAGCTCTTCTTGCTGCAAACACTTGGCTATCAGCATTCCATTATTTATAATTCCAAAATTATTTCTCCATGAGAAGCAGATACACAAACGGTTCTAATGGAAATCTCTGGATCATTTCCTCACTTCTGATTTGGGCGTAATATTGCCAAGTCTCTCTGCATAACATTCCTGTTATCTTGCCTTTCTTCATCTACTTAAGAGGAACTTTGTCAAGGCTCCAATCACTATGTGTCTGAACTTCTGTCAGCCTTTCTTTTACCATACCACAAATGACATCTACCTTGTCTATTTATTCAAAAATGGAATTAAAATTATGCATTTCCTGGGCCAGTACCCTTTAATGTCCTGATTACTGCCACTTTCTCTCCGTTACCCTTTTCTCACTAAATTGAGTACAAGATACTTCTCCAGATACTATCCTTTCTATTTGCTCTTTTACTTCATAAAGGAGAACTGATCTTCTGCTTCTGTTTCACAAATCATAGCACTTCCAATATATCAAAATCATCTAGGTAAAACTCTAGGCAATTTTACTTGCTGCACTTCATGCAAAGCAGCTTTCCAAGCACCCACAAAGCCATCTTCCATCTTTACTTCAAAGCCCCATTTGAAATTCTCCTCTACTAATGAAGTTACAATAAAATCCACAACAGATGGTAAGGTTTAGATTTCAGTAAAACATTCAAGAGAAGTGATTTCTGCAATAAACATTTCTGCTTAGGATCACTGAGAGGAGATGGCCTTCTTAAGAAATTGTAGGGAGAAGTCCTGTTAAACTTATGGACCACTGATGAAATAGTTGGCTACGGGTACATGATTCCAAGCAGTAAATTTCTTATGCTTGTACAAATTCTGTATTGATAAAATAGAGATAAATTTGTTATGGTACTACATTCCCTTTCCTTTCATCTCCCTTTTTTTCCTCTCTGGTGTTGTTCTGTGGAAAGGAAAGTTGTGAACTATTCATGATTTCAAACCTTGTATCCACATAAGAGAACTACACCTTTTGATTTAAAGTCATCTTTTGACTGACAAGGTCTGCACATTTGTCTTCTCTAGCTGAGGCTGCATCGATAGCATAAAACTCCTCAACAAAAAAATCTAGAAAAGCATCTTTGAACCAATTGCTTTTCTGTTCTATTGTTCTCTTCATCATCTGTAATTATAAGCAGGCAGCAGGGCTTCTAGTTGAAAAAGCAAAGAAATAATGGTACATTTCCCTTAGGTGTATTCCTATCCCCCTTCCCCATTTCTTGATGACTACTGTCTCTTAACAGCAGATTCACATCCTGCACTGCTCAAAATGTCCTTGCCTTTCTGGATGCTCTTTCTGCACTAGTACTTCCATTGTTGCCCCTACCAAAACTAGCAACTGCTATCATTTTACAGTGATAGCAGCTTGTGTAGGAAGGAAGGCTCAAGGATAAATCAGTATCAATACATTGACATTTAGTGTATTCAAGAAAGTTCCCATATCAAATTTGTAAGTATTATTTTTTAATACAGAAGAAAATGGACTCCTGGTGCATTAGCTTTTCAAAGGACAGCTAGGGTAATCAAGAGAACAGAGCAAAAAAGAAGCCACAACAAAACCCCTTGATTAAAAAAAATAACATATCATTCTTTAATAAAGAACACAAACCCAAAAGCTAGCAACATCCCCAAGTTGTAGAGATAATATAAATGTTATTTTAAATCCCAAACTCTGTCCTCAATTACATCCAAGCAGAATCAGATCAGATTTTAGTTGCAGGTAAACACTGCATGTTGCCCGTTGCAAAAGCAATTCCCTTCTGTTTTAGTGAGCTGTTCAGTTTTGTTACAAAGAAGTGAATTTCGAGAAGAGAAGCACTATTTGCTCATTTTCTGTATGGAGTCTGATTTTACCACCAAAGTCATGTAACATGGAAGTGTGATTATTTCAACCAGCACTTCACTACACCGAGGGCTGTTCAATGCACTGCTCTTGCCAGGCTTGTCACTATGACTGACATTTTCTAATATTGAACTGGAAATAATATGGATATTTAATACTGCAGAGTTTACATCAAGTAGAGGAAAAGTGCTATTGTTTATCAGCAATCTACTTCTGATGGCATATATCTATATAGACATAATTATGGCTGTGATGAAACGTGATTATTGAATCATGGAATAAACACATCTGTACAATATTTGCAATGTTTT
The DNA here is from genome assembly GCA_013399075.1 of Chloroceryle aenea. NCBI lineage: Eukaryota > Metazoa > Chordata > Aves > Coraciiformes > Cerylidae > Chloroceryle > Chloroceryle aenea. Next base: position 198,088 of record VWZY01001073.1, on the reverse strand, counting down.
GTAGCAGGTGATTTGAAAATTGTGCAAATCCCTATTCTTAACCATTTTCTCTGCTTTCCACTTGAATTTTGACTAAAATTTACCTTTTAGATCTGTTATGCCACTCATGAATTTTTTACAATATCCATCTGTGCATTGCAATCTCTATTCTCCATGGCTCCACATTGTTTTGGCTAACTAACAGCCCCATATGTTGCCTTAATGTATTTCTGCACTATGTTTGTGCTTTTGGAAAAAAAAATAAACCCAACCAAAAAACAAAAACAAAAACCAAACCCAAAAAACAAACCACAGGGAAAAACCACAGGCCTAAATAAGCTATAAGGAGCATCCACATACAGTTAGACTGTCTTTACTGAGTCTGGAGACATTATGATTCTGCTGCGACAAGCAGCATTTGTCTTCATTTTGTCTGACTGTCCTCATGTGTTATTATTAGTGGCTGTCAGGCAGCAGCAGCAAAAAAAAATAGCATCGCTTGACTAAGAAGTTGAATGCATAAATGCAATAACTACACACTGGTAGCTGAGGAGAGGATGTCTGTTAAGATGGTCTAAATGCAAAACCCCTCCTATAATTACATTTAAAAGGGGAAAAAAACCACGTATCTGGCAAAACATAAGCATCCCTCCTCCCTTCTGCTTGCATAGCTAAATTAGGAACTAATTATAAATACAACTTAGTGGCATCTGAAGAAGTTGCTTTGAGAATGTCCTTTCAGAATGTCAGTTTAGTTTAATAGTAAGAAAACAAATCTGTTGGAATATTCATATCCAGTCATGTTTTCCTGATAACGTTGATAAATATGAACGTTTTGAAGATGAGTTCCTTATCATACAGAACTTCACACTGAAACCTACCAAGCACTTTTAAGGCTCAATGCACAAAATGTAGTCTCTGGTTCTGAGGTGCTTCAAATGAAGTTTCTTTATCATAAAGTTTTCAGTTGTAACATACAGTAAGTAATAATAATAATAAGCAGAACATCTTTTATACGGCATAAAATAGCACATCCAGAAGCAGCAGCAGGAGAAACCATAGGTTTTCAACCTGAGAGATGTACAGACTGTTGAAAAACAGATACAAGTTTATGATATTCATAGCTGTAAAGTGATAAAGTTATTTCTCTAGAATACATATATTTTGAAAATACATATGCAGAAAGTTTTGCAGGCTGGTTTTTTTCATCAGACAGACAATACAAAATTCTTCTATAGAGTCCCCTAACAAACTGATATCCCACACTTACTGAATAATTACATTATTTCCTAATAATTTATTTAGCTAACATTTCACTTCAAGATCAATAATCAAATGAGTGCCATTACAAGGAACTTTTTGCCTTCAGCAATAAAACACCCCCAAAACCCACATCAGTGGTGAAATGTGGGTCCTGCTGCAGTTAAAGGCAGAATTCCCATCTACTTCAATGGCACTATTTTGATTGCAAGCAATCAAGCAAACGAGTTTTACTGGGAATCAAAATGAAATAATGTGCAGCAGATAATACTGACAACAGTTTCCCATGAGCAGCCTTCAATGACACACACAACTACCAGGAATTTTGCCAATAACTAAAAGATCTGGTGGCAGATCATTGTTCATATTAGCTAGGAAAAGATGCTCAGCACTGACTGCTGCTCCTGTTTGTCTGGTTTTATTCTAAGTCTGTGGATAATTACCAAGTTTCAGTTTCCAAAAATAACCTTCACTTTTAGCTGTTTTCATTTGGAAACTGTCTACCATTTTTTCTCCTTTAAAATTTCATGCTCAAGCAGATGAAGGTGTGAGTTGAAAGGGGAGCTGTATCTCACAGTCATGCCATCACTGGTTCATTCACTGGATTTTCTAATCTTGGTCAGATTTTATACAAAGTTCAAAGTGATAGCAACTCACTGCCCTTCACTTATACACACCACAAAAACTGTTCACAAAATACATACACTAAATGGAAATACACTGGAAAACTGATGCAGCCAGAGACTGAATGATTTGCTCAGGAAACACAGGAAGTCTGACACAAAGCCAAAAAGAACAATCCAAATTCCTGAATCGCAATCCAATTATCTAAGCACAAATTGGTGGGACATCACACATGCTGAACAGCTAGGCATAAGCTTAACTTCATGAATCTGGAACTGTGAGCATGCTGTCACATCTTTTTCTTCTATTAGCCCAGCAAATCCAAAGCTAGGGCAGGGGAAAAGGGAAAGGAGGCAAAACTAGGTTGGGCTGGGTAGTGCTTTGGCCTATTTTCAGCAGAATGATGAAATTATTTACAAAAGTAAAAGATCTATGATTCCTTTTGATACAGGACTGAGACAGATAATAACCTGACCCACATATTCTGTGTTTTAGTTGTGATGACAAAACTTTTATTTAACTTAGAGAGGAAAAAAAAAAAGTTTCAATGCAATAAATGAGTAACAGCCATGGAACCCTACGTGGCTATATTTACAGAGTTATTTTTCTGAACCACACTGAGGTAATTGCACAAGATTATACTACACAGAGCCATAAAACTGTATCCAATCTTTAACAGAAGCAGCATCTTTGTGCCATGTACAGGAGACAGAAACAATCACTTTCTTATTTCCTATTTACAGAAATGTCCTTCCGTTCTTGGTCTTGCCTTCCTGATATCACACAAACCACTAGTGAACTGTACTTAAGAGAAAGACCAGAACATAGTTAAAGATGAAGAACAGGAATAGTTAAGAGGAAGAACTGTACTTAAACTGACAGAAAAGCTGAGGAAGTGGAAAGAAGTAAAAATTAATTTAATCTCCACCTAACAATTAAGAACTCCCTGTATTACCATCATGTACAGCACTCTTGATTAAAATTAAAGTGAAAATTTGAATATCCTCACTAAGAACTCCATTTTTGTGATGTTGGCCATGCAGCATAAAATATCAAGACTCAAACTGCATTTCAAATTCCTAAATGCTTTACAGCATAGATGTAGACTCATGGCTTTTGTGTTTCTCTTCTGTCAAGCAATCTCTGGCTTCAGTTCTTTCTGAAATCCATTTGGAGGAATCAAATGACTTTAGCCTTTCCTTAGCCACATGATGTATAAAGGATACACTTCTGTCAGTTAAATGACCTTTGCCATTATTGTCCAGGACATAAACACCTTTGATCTGTGTCCTTCCATACAGTTTTAATGTGAGTTTATGGGCTCTTCAGACTTAGTTCATCCCTCCATAATTCAGTAGCTGTTCTCAATTAATTGCATTCTTGGGCACTGTTATTTCTCATCAAGGGGGTTTCATTCCTGTAAGGTTTAAACGTTGGGTTTCACCCACTCTTGTTGTATAATAAAAGCATTCACACATGCAGACAATCAGGAGCAATTAGTATGGAACATATCCATGCCCTGACAAGCAATGGAATATCACAGCAGAAAGAGAGAGCTCTTTCTGCATCACAACTGTTAGCTGCCCCATAGCAAGTGCAGATGGGAAACTTGCATGGATTTGGTCCCATTTGATATATTTTAAAACCAGAAAATAGTTCACAGGAATGTGTGTCTTATTATCATTCTCTAATTGCTTAGACTTGCAGAGTCTTTTAAAAGAAATATAAGCACTAACAGGTTAATAAGATCATGAATATCCATGGCCATGGCATTGTTTTTATTCTAAACGTTGTTTCTCCATACTGATGTTTGCCTGCAACAGGAGCAGAAAGAGAGACTTGCACCTCACAATTAGATCTGTTCTCCACTCAATTAACATATGAACTATGGAAAGAAACACTTTAAACTGATGCTATCTAACCTATTTTGTTCTGTTTCTTTTCCAGCAGTGGTGGATTTTGTATTGCATCTGACTCAGACCTACAGAATACAGAAGCTTCATCTTTCAGTGCACTTCAAGAGGCTACATTCTTCAACCCCCTGCATGGACACCTTCTCTCCCCCCCAAAAAAAAAATTTCTGTGATGCCTCGTAATAGTCTCTTGGACTCTTCTATCACAGTCACACATGTTATTTTCTGAAGGGAGTGCTCAGCATTCCAAGCTAAGCCAGAGAGCAGCTCTAATATTTCATGTCTCCATACTGCAGGAGAGGTTGCACTTACTGTCTGACAGAGTACAATACTTCTCAAACTTCTCAATCAGTTAAGTATTGCAAAATAGAAAACTTCTGCTCTCCCTGTGAAGAGCTGAAAAGAAATCTCAGTAGCATAACACTGGAAGAGTCGTTTGAATTTTTTTTCATCTATATGATTTATTTTACTCACTGAGAAGGGCAATGAGCATTGAAAAATTTAAGGCGCTTTTCCATTAATTACTAATTCACAGATATTCTTAAGTTCTTCCTCATTTGATCTCATCTTTCTCCTTTGTCTTATAGGTGAGATCAAATATTCTAACATTCACCTTTTATCCAGAGCCACTGGAGCTTGTAAAGCAACGCTGAAAGTACAGGAAAGTTTCAGAAAGTTACATCAACTCTGCGTGACACATTAACATGTCAAGAATAAGCCTTAGTCAGTGGACATGTGCTTGGCTGAGAGGCCTCAGAAGAGCAGCTCTACACTGGAAGGCTCCAAGGAGTGGGAGGAAGCTGCAAGTGGGGACAATACAGTTCCCAGTGCCTTGGAATTGGCTGACCGTTTTACAGGGGTGGGAATGAAGACAACAAAACCCCCTATGTGCCAGCAATGTAGCAAATGAAAGAGACTTGCAAAGGCTGGAAATATCCCTACAAGAAAAACCACGAGCTAATTTTCAGTTGCACAAAGGTCAACTTATTTTCTGATTAAATCCAAGTCTACATAAGCAGAGATAGTCACTCAAGCCAGAGCTCAAAATAAGTATTCAGAATAAATTCAGAAAGACCTATGGTGAGTTACATACCTTGCCACAAACCATAATGAGTGAAGCTATGGGCAACTGAGCTTTGTGAATGACACAGGCCTGAAGACATGGGAAGTCTCTTTCTGACATGATAAAACATTTCAAGCACTAAACAAATATGACCACACAGGCACATAAAATTTTCCCTTCACCTTTTTCACTTTTTAGAACAAGTCTATATCCAAACTTGAAATGTAACAGAAACAATTACATATGAGCTGAAATGTCATCAATCACAAAATTCACAGGCAACAGCAAAGAAGGCAAAACCCACCCTCAGTCCTGCATAAGAAATACAAGATAGCTCATCCTGAAGGTTCTTGGTTTTGGCATGCAGTGAAAACAGACTGCCAGAGTGCAAATCTGAGACAATGATTTAATGAAGAAATACATGAGGTTTAGCAACTGATTTAAGGAGATTGTTTTAGAACAGGTGAATACAGAAGTTACTGTGAATGAGAAAACAGATTAAAGATTAAATATAGTACCAACAAGTACACCTGGACCTCAGTTTATATGGATTTATTAAGAGCCGTTGCCAAATAAATCCACCAGTGTGGAATATTCTGTTCAGTTTTTGAGACTCCGTGTGTCCATTTTATTTACACAATGCATATGTGGAAGAGTGTGCTCATCTAAACTCAGCTGAACACACAGAGAAGGACACAAGAAGTCCTACAGTTGTCTGGGAACATCAGGTTATCAATAACTCCGAGAGAACTGTCACTGTACCATTTGATGAATAGACAGGCTGATCCAAGACATGTACAGAAGGGAAGGTAATGATTTCTCTGTGTGTAAACTCTCTCTGTGCAGAGTGTCACAGAGTAGTAAGTAAAGTAACGTAAAGAGGGGGAGAATCACAACCCTTTGTGAAATGTTTCAAGCAAACATTGAAGTATCAGGAATTTGAGCTGACTTGAGAGTCATGTAAATAGTGTCAGCTTATAAAAACAAGGTGATTCCCTGGACAGGAGAATACCCGAACAGCGTCAAAGCTCCCATGCGTATGTAAACACTGTGGGTAAATATTTGGCTGAAGGTTTCACTACAGTGGGCTTTTGCTGTCCCAGAGTGTGGGCGTTGTCTAGAAACCTGAGATCAGGAATGACATGATCTCATCTCCCATTACTTAGATAACTGCATTTGATGCATGCCTCAGGGAAATTGAAATGATCTTGGCAGAGGATAAAACAGAGGATTCAAATGTGCTCTTTAACTGATGATCTGGACTTTGAGAATGAAGTCCCATCTGATTTCAAATAGACTTCTAAATATCAGAGAGGAGTTGACAGAAATAAGAGAGTTCAAGGAACCACAGATGCAGTTAGTGTCAAGCTATTTAAGTCTGGGTTTAGGACATTTTTCAGCAGATCTATTTGCTTGCAACTTAGAGGCTTCCACAGCTGAGAGTATGGGACCGTGCCATTTTCCAAGAGTTACAAGCCATTAAAAGGAACAGAGACATCACTTTGGATATTATTTCTGGAGCATTTCACGTGCATTCCACAGGCCAAAGGTAAGGCACAGCTCATAAAATCATACGGCACACGATGTCCTTATCAAGGGGAATACATCCTGGAGACTACCTTCATTGCTTATGGTTTGCCAGAGAATACAAACATGTCTTTCATATATAATGAAATGATTTGTACTTTTAGGGGATTGTCTAATCATCCTGATTTTTTTCTATAAGGTGAGACTGTTAAAGGAGCACAGCGTGGCCTTTTGGTCAGACGATAGAAGAGGTGTGCAGCAATTAACAGGCAGACAGCAGAATCAGGAACAGTGATTATATTATAAACAGGTTTTGTCCTAAGGTGTTTGATCCTCAATATATCTTTCAGAACTAAGCACGTGCCTAGGATTTGTAATCTCAGTCTTCTGGCTTCAGTATTCAGGCTTCTGAAGACAGTAACCAATTCTGCCAACAACACAGGATCATCAGTTATTAAAATCAATTTCAGAAACTTGGGGCCAGCAACAGAAATGTTTGCACCTGCAAAAGGATGGCTAGTGTCAGTGCAAAACACTTTGCTTTGATGATTATTTTCAGGAGCTGCTTTAGTCTTTGCCATAAGCTCCAAAAGCAGCAGGGGGTAGTGTTCCACTCAGAGACTACCAGAGTAAGTGCCTATCCAATCTAAGCTCTAGGTTGCCTTAAAACTTGAAAAAAACACTTCAGAAAAAGTGATTGAAAAATGAAACTTGACAGTGTCAGGTTACTCCAAATATGGTAGATAGTATTAGAAAGCTTTAGCAAAAATTATTGAATATGCACTTGTATATATTTGAAACCTAAAACATCAGTAATCCCTAGTAATTAACTACAGGCATATTTCTGCTGATAGACTCTATAGTAATACAAAGAGCAGAGTAGTATTCTCCTACCCTTATCCATACTACAGGTCACTTATACTAGGGTGACATAAGGATGGCCACAACAACTGCCTGTAAATTCTAGAAGGGCTTTTCTAACTACTTCTCCAGAAGAGCATTGAACAAGGCATCCTTGCTCCCTCGCACGCAATATCCATTAGCAAGGAAAAGTATTAAAAACATCATCAGAATGATTGACATTTAATTTGCAGAACTTCAGACAGGCCTACAGTTCTGTTATTAGATATTACCACAAAAACATCCTATTCATTCCAGCTGTTTCGGTGGTTCAAGTGTGATTACCAAAACTATGAAACACTGTCAAAGAAATGGATGTGACAAAATAGTTACTTGCTCTGATTTAGACAGTTATAAACACGGGGTTTGGGCCAATATATACCAAACACATTTTTCACAGAAAGGACCTGGAATGATTTTTTGGGTAGATTATGTGTTTCTTCCTCTAGTTTGGGATTTACTCACTTGTGATTCTGGCAGCCACTACTGAATGAAGACTATGCAACTCTTCCTCATGAGCTAACTGCTTAATGAGCAGAGGGCTCACAAATGCTCAGTATCAGCCACTATCAAAACTAGTGGATATATCTTCCTGTAGGCTGAAAATGACTGCAGATACACAACAGAATGAAAACACATTGCTCGCCCAAACTCCCCAAATTAAATGTTTTAGAAAAACTAAAGCTGTATTTGATTGCAATTACATTTTGAAGTGTAAATCTCTGCCACGGGCAGGCAGGAAGCACTGACAGCATTTTTTTCCTATCTCATCTCTACAAGCATGTGAGAGTGAGGTGAGTTTCCACATATTTCATTTTCTACCACTGAGACAGGAAAAGCGATCGCCGAGTGACATTTGGAGCTGGAACCAAGTGAACTATGACTCAACCCTTCCTGATTTCAGATTGAGCTGATTTCCAATCAGCCTCTGAAGACTAGGCTACAGCAAACGCAGGAAGGAGCTATGGTTTGAGAGAATTAAATATAGTCTGGTATTGATTTAAAGAGAGAAGGATGGAATGCAACTGCAAGAAAAGGCTGGCAGAAAAAGTTGAGGGTGTTGGTTGTACGCTGACTTTTATATGGACTGGAAGAGTCTTAAAGGTTTAAAAATACCCCAACAACCAACCAACCACAACAATAAAACAGCAAGAAAATGAGTAGCTATGCTTCCCTGTGTCTACCTGTATGGTATAAATGATCTCTAGCTACAGTAACCTTCATATCTGCTTGTTCTTCCTTATCAAGCATGGACCATACTAACACTTTGAAGAGGAGGAGATGGTCTGTTTCCTCCTCAGTATGCAACGAGAGTCACTAGACTCCATCAAAGAACTAAAGACTATTATTTAAGTAAGAAATTCAAGCCCCTAAAAGCTACAAAAGGACAGAATTAATGTTGCTTGGGAAAAGTTGACCTTTTCCCTCCCCACATGCATAATCCTAATGACACAATTTTTAATTACAGGACCATTTAATAATATTTTTTTTTCCACAGCAGCCCCCTGCCTTGCTTGAAGCCCAAGATAACTACTCAGAGAAATAGACAGCTCTTCAATATTTCTATCCTTAACACGCTATTACTGGCCCCTGGTTTATTTACTGCACACCATCAAATGCCTGTAGTGAATGCAGAATTGTTTATTTCCTCATGGTGTTTCTAGAGTGCTCATCACCACAGAATCTTTATGCCTCGTAAACATTAATAAATTCATCTCCACTATGATATGAGAGTGTTATTATCTCCATTTTACAGGTGGGGAAATCAAGACAAAGAGACTTCCCAGAGGTCAAAAAGTTAATAGGTAGCACAGCCAGCACTGGAACACAGAACTGCATTACTTCTGAGTGTCTGGTCTGGAGAGCTGAATGCGCTGTCCTACTACCAGCACTTCCTAGGATGAACTCTCACATAGCACAGCTGTGTATACTCTGATCTTTTCCATACCTGCCTCTGTGACCTTGAACTGATGTCAAGGAATTGAGGAATGTACAGTCACTGGCCTCCTGCCAACATTTTAGTTTAAATAACTCAGCATTGTATAAAAATCTGGCAGAAACATGGATCAAACTAAGGTCTCTGGTGCAATGTGAACTTCTGTCATTCATGAAACCAATCGTTTTCTTTCTGAAACTCCATCTTTTTTTCCTCTATGTAATTCCATTATTAGGAAAAATAATAATAAAAAAAGCTGCTAAAACTGTTACTGTCTACACAGCCACAACTCCTCCTCAGGACCTTGTCTTTTGTGCATACTGAATAACACAGAGAACTCAAGTACAAAACAGTGTGGGATCATGCAGTTGAAGGCATTATCATAACACAAAAAAGCAAAAGGCACAAATTAAGGTTGTACAGAAAACCATAAATCCAGTATTGCTTCATCTTCTGGTAATTGACTTTCTAACTCAGTTACTATTCTTTTAATAGTAGCTTTTAAGATTTCCGACCTTTTTTTTTAAGTAGGAAAAGGTAAAGCTAATTCAGCTGCATGCAATAACATGCAAGCCAAGCTTGCACACCAGAAAGGCTGAAATGTAGTCACTTGAACTCGGAAGCATATCCTGCACTGAAGAATTAACTACAATCCTGACAACAGGAGATAGCTGCTTCTCTAGGGAAGAGAAGATGGAAAGCTGTTGGTTATGGTCTACTTCTGTTCACACTTCTCTTTGTCCCTCACCTACAGACTGATGTCAGGGTTCCCAGTGTAGTGTGTTCAGTTGCTCTTGTTGCTTTATTAGTGTTATAGCCTTGGTCTTTTATTAGAATGAGTACTGATAAATATTTTGAATTGTTCTGGAGCAGAATAGTGGCAAATACTTGATGAAATTTGGGTAATTCTCTCCGCCAGTTCTACTCAGAATGCATGTATCTGTTCAATCAGTATTTTGACAGCTTGCCCCAGAACTGACAGCAGCACAGGTAACACAAGGTAATGGGCCTTTTATTCCCCCCAAAATATATATTTTGGACAAAGTGAATGGACCTTCAATAGAAAAATAAACCCAAAACCCACACTTCTTCAGCCATGGGATTTTAGCCCTACAGTATATTCAATGTCTCTTTCAAGCAATATGTTAAGAGCTGTTAAAAAAGAAATAATGAAAAAAAAAAATCAATGAATAAAGCACAAGCAAGTCCTATAATGAGAAGTGTTAGGCCTCCTAAGTATAGGCAGTAGTAGATATTTACTACCTAGCTATTACAAGCAGGTTTTGAAAACAATTGAGTCAGGGTCTGTCTTAGAAGTGCTGCTCCCTCTGCTTCCTTCAGGAAATTTACTGTAATATGATATTGCCAGACTGGACTCCATGGCACACACATGATGGCAGCCAGCCATCATGAGGATTATCTAATATCACCCAGGGAACATTTAATTATTTAATACCACTCCGCTGAAATGAAATACCCTTGCCATTCTCAGAGAAGTGTATTTCGATGGGCCCAGAAAAGACCTGCAAAACCCAGGAACAAATTGTTTTGTGTAAGTGCTCACATTTCTCTTAGCTGTAGTCTTTATAAGTGTCTTGTCTAAAATCTCTCTCTGAAAAGAGTCTGTTCTCCAAGTGAAGATGAAGTCAGCTTTCCTCGGGTGTGCATCATTTTGGGTAGTGCACTGAAATAAGTATCACAGAATCATTCAGGTTGGAAAAGACCCTCGGGATCATCAAGTCCAACCATTAACCCTACTCTACAAAGTCCTCCCCTGCACCATATGCCCCAACACCCCATCCAAACATCCCTTAAACACATCCAGTGATGGTGACTCTACCTCCTCCGTGGGCAGCCTATTCCAGTGCCTGAATATGATTAACATCACATTATAAAATATAAAGTTGCAGTGTCATTATTTCTCCTGTTTACATAGCAGTTAATGAAATTGGGAGCGAGTTGTATATGAGAGAACAAAAACACTGAAGAAATCTCACAGATTTGAGGAGAAGCACAGCAGCTTATTAGTTATAAAAACTCCGGGACCAAATAGACCCTGTGAATTCTACCCTATTATTTAAAAGCAACAGTTTATAGCTTCAACATCCTTTTTCTTCTCCAGGTACGACATGCAAAGCTGCATTTGCAAGACCAGATAACATGAACAAAGATAAAAATAGTGTCAGTGTCCATTTATGATTCTGTAATTCCAAGGTGTCAGCTAACAAAGAAATTGAATACAAACCATGTAGAAGTAAAGAAAAAAAGGAAAAAAAAAAAGAAAGAAAAAGGCCAAACCTACAGGCAAACTATGTAGCTTTATGCAAGCTGCATGACTGACATAAGCTATTTACCATTTTATCAGTGATTGAATAATAGAAGCAGGTGTTCCTACTGGTCTAGGCGGAATACTCTCACTAAACACTTCCTAAATCTATCGCTCTTGTATCAGTGATGCATTGTGTTGCTGGATTTTTTTGCAGGGCCTAAGTTAGGATATAAATTCACTATACACCAGCTTCGAATCAACCAGCAATCTTTATACCTCAGGTACAGTAAGTTATTAATTCTTCATTAAGGGGAAAATGAATTCAGTTCCTCCAAAGAGCTAGTATATTTTCCTTTAAATGTTTAAGTAAACTATGAACAGAAATATACATTTTAACAATTACTGTTTTCTCATGGGCTTCAAGAAGAAGAAAACCAAGAATGTGCAAATAATAAAATAATTCTAACCCATCTATCCATGTGTTTTAAACCACTGCAGCTTTCAAAGTAAGCATTTATCCAATATATGCAGAAATATTACATATACCTATTATTTTGATGCATTCATCTCTAAGCAAAGATGGCAATGACACACACAGAGGTATTTCTAGCTTTGTAAAATTTCAGATCTCTCTCTTATTATCCATATTAATCCTGCTTTTAAAAGCAAAGATGATCCTGTTCTTTTCACCCATCATTCTTTCCCATAGCAAAGGCTATTTCTTTCAACAAATGTAGTTCATAGTACAGTACCTTATAAATTTATCTTTTTAAATTTTATTCCTCAATCTCTATTTTAGCAACATTCAACTGTTGAAGAAAATTATCAAAACAATAAAATATTTGAATGGTTATCATAGATTTTTGTCAGACTCTGATATCAATTTGTGTGGTGAGTTAGCATCACCTTCTAGCTCATGTCCAAGCTCAGCCAATAAAAATATACTCTCTTCACAGAGGAGAATGCTAACTTTAAACCCATAGTTCAAACTTGAAATTCCACAAATCAGTTCTGTACACTGATCACTGCTGTGGCTTGTATCTCTACTTAGTAAATTAACTATGTTCTAGGTTTTCTTGTCACCCCTCTAGTGTTTGCTAATCATACCACGTTGTGATTAGCCCAGTTATTTACCTCTTCATTATATTTGCACTTCATTTTATTTGCTACTGTTGACTCTGCTGTTGTACATAACATCAATACTGCCTCCTTTTTCTTAGCCTTTCATGATTGTTTGATACTAAAAGGCACTACAGAACAAGGAAGAATTAAAACCCAAGTCTTTGTTTTATAAGAAGCTATTAAGAACAGTACACTATAGCTCTATATAGAGTCAAAACCTTTCTTGCATATGCATGACCAATGAGCTACAGCTGTCTTTTCACACATGAAGGTGTTGCCAGACCTTGAATTTTGCTGGTGGTAAGGGTGTTGCAAGCATTAAATAACTATGAAGAAATCCAGCATACAGTGGACACATGTCCAAACTGCACCATGGAAACCCTTCTGAAAATAAGGGCAGCTTTTTGATTAGGCAAATTTATTTATTTGTAAGTCAATTTTCTGTGGAAAATAAAACCCCCACCTTCATCTTTCTCTTAGAAAGATGAAAACCTGTGCTCACCTTCCCTGTTAATCCTCTGCCACCCACCTCCTGGACTGACCACCTCTAGTTCAGTCCAGAGAGGGAAGTATGATTTTGTGCAAATATTTTCTGCTGTCCTTAAAAACCTCTCCTCACATCCCCCACATCTATCTGCATGGAGTCCACTGCAGCAGAAATAACTGCTCCACAGCTGCCATGGGGCTGGACAGAAAGGTATGGAATAGATGGGTATAGGAAGAGAGATAGAGACACACATATGGGCTTAGGAGCCTATGTGACTCCTGTCTGCCTTCCCCTGAGTGAGTATTGGACAGAAGATGATAGCTCTTTTTAGTATTTACTGATGCTGATGGCTGCCTTCCAAATGCATGACTAGTGCTTATGTGTGCTCTTTTTGCAGGGCTTTGCACACTCCAAGGATCTCGGCCTCATACATCTCACACTGTAGAAAATCTGTCTCTGCCAAGGGGAATGCTGAGTAGCACAGGCACGCAGCAGCCAACCATGCTTTGAAGCAGAAGCACACCTCAATGTCCAGAAGAAGGGAGCATTCTCATTTTCTGAGCAGAATTTTCATCCTGAGATTGATAATTGGTATTTTGTATTTCTTTCTTAGTGGAGTAGAGTGTTATTTAACTTGTGCATGCACTGGAAGTCACAGAGAGTTAGCAAAAACCCTTTTAATTCCTGGATTGTTTTATTATGTTGTTTGGTACTTCATGGTCTTTGGGGAATAGATTAAAGTTTTATGAACATTCAAGAGGAATTTTTATTAGACTAACTGACCCACCTGTTACAGATGTCTTTTTAATAACTCTCTTGGAGTATACTAGAAGTGACTCAAATTAGCTTGAAACATGGGGTTATTCTTCTCCAATAAAACATTTTCTTTGTGTTCATATCCAACCTTGGTAGCAGTCCATTTCCAGTTGCAAGTAAAGACAGCACTAGCCCTTAATGTTCTAATAAACAAATGGTTTAACAATTGGGAGCTAATTGTCACAGTGGGATATCCTGGGAAGCTTGTAATCAGGCCTGTATTGTCACAATTCATTTTCATATTGAAGCAAAATAATAACCTCAGGAGTCCTTTTGAATTAAAAGAAATCTCCCTTTAAACTCGTAGATGCTCAGTCTTTACACTTTAAATCAGATTCAGTAATTTTAGACCACCTTAAACTCCTTAAAATCAACAGCCAACATTTTCTTGCAATGTCTAGAAATGACACTTCAGCAATAAAATCCTGTTTCCAAAAAAATGGATGGGATACATTCAGTGGCAAATTATCTGCAATATTTTACAGATTTACTCCACTACACCTTTACTACAAATCTTACTAAATCAGCACTTATTTAAACCACAGGCATGTTTATAGACAAGCAGATATTGTAAATCATAGACAGGATCCAACTGGTAATAGAAACTTACTTGCAAAGAGATATCTTTGCTAGGAGTAGGTTATTAAATCCAGACCTTACTTCCAATGTATCTAAATTCAGGGTATAACAGTGCTTGAGATTTTTTCTTTAAAGAAACTACTTTCCATTCACTTGACCTCACCTTCTCCATGTTTTTAATCTTTTTTCAACTAATCCTATAATACTACTAAGAGCTGTAACAGAGAAAACTATAAACATATTCAAACAATACCTGCAAACAAAGTTCAGAAGAGACCCTTCTACACATAATGTTAAAAAATTATAACAAATGAAAGCAACACCTTCAACACTTCAGGAAAAGAAAGCTGCAAAAAACCCAAGCCCTTAAGGCTTCTCTTGCTGTTCACAATTGTCCAGAAAACAAATCCATTTGCCAGTTTGATGCAACTCACAGTCTTTGCTTTAAAAAAGGCCTGGGACTACCATAGAAGGGTTGTCAGGCACAGGAACTCAGTTGCTTTGTTAGAGACATGTGAAAAGCTTGCAAAACACAGCTACTCCAGTGGAGTTGGACGCATTTCGTCTCATACTTACACAGACACTGACTTTTTCCTGACCTTTTTTAACAAATGGAAGTCAGAAGCTGAAAATGGTCATGTATTCACTGGCTTCTGTTCAGGGAAGAAATAATATGTCCATTGAAAACAAAATTAAAACTGTTCCTCGATTGGTTTGCAGATATAAATTATGTTCCTTACAATTAATTCTGGACAAAACATTTAGCTGTGATTTTTTTTTTTGCTCCACCTCTGAGAAAATGTCTAACTTATTTTTTCTGCAAGAAGCCAAGACTGTTATGGAAAACGTTAGATATTAAACCAGCCCTACTGGAATTTCACATTCAATTCCAAAGAAGAAAGCAATTTTGTCAACTACCTTTTCAGAGAACATGTTTAGTCACTTCTCTTACTGTACCAAATTGAGTAGGTACATTCATCCTATTAAGAACAGGTACTTAAGAACTAGCTGGAGATAAAAATTACTAAATCCTAAAGCACTTACTCTGTGTTTAGCTGGAGTTTCTTATAAAGACAAACATGTAAAACCTGAGTGTTTAATTTCCCAAAGTTTGGCAATTACAATTTCCAGTACCTTTAAACACTGATTATATCAAAATATAATCTCATTATGCTTTTAACCCCTTCCTCCATCAAAAAGAAAACAAAGCAAATTTAACCCCAAATCATAAACCAAATAATACCACATGTTATTATCCCAGAAGTTTGTAGGTAATGTAAGAAAAAATAATAATAATAAAAGAAGATCTCATGATGTCTGCCCTTTCTGCACCTGATCTCTTGACCCAGGTTTCAAGGCGTTTGTTGTTTCAGAACTTTGTGCATTTCTGCCTGGGCTTTCTGCATCTTAAATATTCTGGCTAGTGTTTTTCCCACTGCTTCTTAAGAAAAGAACTAATGTTTTTAAAAAACTAATACCGTGTCTCAAAGACCAACCAGAGAGGAAATGGGAAAATGAGCTATAGATCGACAGTCAGAATACGTCATTAAGTCAGGACCACATCACAAGCTTCAGAATCAGTAAACAGAATAAAAACATTATTTGGACACGAAATGCATAAAAAGGATTTTCAGCCTTGAAATAAAAACAATGGGATGAGGTGATTTTATTTTATACAGTTTTAGAACTGATTTGTACTATTAAGTTTCTTTAACCACAATACGTTTACTTTTGTTTCCTGGATTTTGTGAAGTAAACAATGACATTCAGTAGTCATGTTCTGGAGGAAAAAAAAGTATATAGTATGCCCCTTTGGTGAAACAGTTTTTAAATTCTAATAGAATTTCAAGGTTATTATCTATTTCAGATCAACACTGGAGGTCAGAGTTCACAGCAGCCAGAATTTACAAACCTCCAATGGGTTTTGATTGACAGCAATCAGCATCTCTTCAGCATCACTGAGGGAACAAAGTACAGGTCAAGACAGCAGGCGATTTCATCTGTCATTTTTAATTATCTAAATGATATTCACAGACAAAACCTTTCCCATCCATCAGGGCATCACATTACCATAGACAATGTTTGTTTAAAGAAGAGGCCATAAAATCAAACAATTATGAATGCAGACAAGCCTTGCTATTGACTGCATAAATAATCAAGTGAGATTTCCAAAACTCTCTGCTAATGAATTGGTAGATTGCTGGCAGGAAGTGGCAAGTAATAATACAGACAACAATCTAATGTTCTTATTGACTTTTACTAAAGCTTGGCTACAGTAGCAAAGATCCAAAAATGACGTCAAGTAAGGTTTCCATAGGAGCCGTATTGATAGCAGTGCACTGCTAAAATACAAGTAGTTAACTCCTGACCTTATAGTAGGACCAGCAGTCCCCTGAGAGAGCTGAAACACTAGCAGTACAATACATCATGAGCCAAGCCAACAGCCTCGGGGCTCCAACAATGCTACTGCACAGGTGAGAGTCCCTTCATCTGCCATGTATTACAGTCTAATCCACAATAATTCAACAGCAATCCCAAAACCTCACTCTATTTCAGTCTGTTATATGGGTAAATAAACAACTGTAAACTGAGAATGAAAAGTACACATCTAATACTGCTATGAAAAATGTGGTGTGCAGAATGCAGTCTGTTGGAATGGACTTGGTGTTCTCATCCTGGCGTCCCCAACAGGTTAACAAATGTTACAAACAGTTTAAAAGCCAGAAACATAGGTGACATAAATCACCCTAAGTCTGTTGCTGCATTTACACTAGAATGCCAACATCTCATTAACCATAATAGTAGACAGCTAACTGGCCAAATGTTAATGACAGTGTTGGTTTATTAATCATAAAAAGCAGAAAATTATCTTTGCTGCCCAAGCCTGACATGGCAAAACTAGTAAGAATCTTTTTTCCCTAGGTTCTAATAAACTAACATGAGATGTCTTTGGGGAAAAAAAAGGTACAGAAAGAAGGTATGTGAAATGTCTGTGTTCAGTGGGGTAAAGCTGAAGGTGCTTTTTCTCCCCTTAGGAAATCTTGGAGAAGGATTTCCTCTGGGTAAAAGAATTAGGGTTGACACTAGATGCACTGTGAAGACAACAGCCAGGAAGGTGTACAACACAAGAGCAAGAGTTTTTATGCAAAGCCCATGAGGATGGTTACTGAGACATTTCCCCTCATTACCACATGTAGACCAGATTGCTGCCAGCTTGCAATTGTAGTTTCTTTCACCTGAAAGCCTATCACTAATATGTCAACTACAAATCTCACATTTCTTTATCCATATGATGTCCCTGGAACTGGTCTGACAAACAGCATGGAGCAAAAAAAGAGTTTTGTAATTCAGCATCTTGGTAGATTTTCCTGCCAGACAAAATAACCCAATCTATATTTGCAAAATCTTTAACTGCCAGCTGTGTTTCTGGGACTGTCCTTCACATCCATTGAGTGTGAATGAACCCAAAGCAGTTCACTGATGGTTGCATATTAGCTCAATCACATTTTTCAAATTTATATTAGCTCTTAACGATCTTTCACAGATGTTAAAGGAGGAAACTGGACCAATCTCTATGGGATTCCAAAAGGAAAGGTTTTAAAAAGATAAATGATCCAGAGAGATAAGGACTATCATTATATTTGATCTTGATTCACACACAAAAAATGTGATGTCTAATTAGTCCCATGCAATCTACCTTCTGGACTAAAAAATTAGTGGAAAACTCTTCCCTACCCCTTCAGCTCTCCTCCTGCCACCCATACTGATTTTAATTATCATCAAAGAGTACAACTGATTCTCAGCAACCTTGGTCATGAAGACTAAACAGACATTGCAGACTGTATATTTCTACTGCAGTTTTCCCCCTTGAAGATATAACTGATAACGAATGCAAGGCATCACAGTTTTTAGAGAGCATTGTGGAACTGTTTCTAAGAAGCCTCTCAGAGTATCTCCTCATATGCCTTGCTTCTCATGCTGGCAACCAGAAAACAGAAACATTAAGATTGCAGGAATGGAAAAAATAATCAAGAATCAAGTCTTTCAGTTCAAGTCCTGCAGGTTGAGGTGCTGAGCCTCAGGAATGCCTGGTCACTATTTGTTCTTAGCAGCTGACAGGGGTGCCTGTGATACCCTAAATTCACCACAAGTGGATGTCTGGTAGAATATAATGCATTTATGTCAAAAGAAGTCAGTATAGGTCTGACTGGCACTGTAAATAAACAGTACAGTTCAATATTATAGAAAAAAAATCCTAAGTTTGTATGAAGATGTTAATTATCTCTCAGTTCAGATCTAGATAGCTTGAGTATAGCTGTATATTCCAATGGAATTACATTTACCTTCATCATTCTGGGTCACAGAAAGATCTGTGGTTCTGTAGAAGGCAGATACAACCAATAACTGCACTGAAATTATTCTACCTCCAGGTGTTGCTATATAAGATACCTTTGGCAACTACTGCTAAAATTGTACACACACTAACTTTGTAACTGCTGGTTATAAAACAAGCAGTGCTTTTGCCTAAATATGAAGAGCTTTCATCTAGGAAGCTTTTGCCAACCTTTTATTTGTTTTTTATTTTGCATTTTATTGAGATTTAACTTTTCTTACTCATAGGAACTACTTTTTGTATTATTAGCATTGTAAATGAGGGTTACAGTTTATATTCACTGTAGCATATTGTATTTTTACAGGATTTTCAGTCCTATGGATAAATATCACATGGTTGTTGGAAAGACATCTCCTTCCCCTTAGGAAAACATACTGGTTTTTAAAAATCCTAAAACAGATATAAATAATCTAAATATAAATAGAGCATAAATTCAGAAACAAATATAAATGATAAATTTATAAACAAATATAAAAAATGTTCTGAACTGTTTTGTGAAGAATAGCTCTCTAAAGCATTAAGTTGTATTTAATAATATTCCTTCCTTTACTAAACCAATCATTTACACCATGGACTTTCTGAATAAAAATAATCCATCAATACATCACAGTTTGGTTGCAGGCAGTAACACGAAGGTGAATGCCATGGCAACAAACCACTGGAAGTATAGAAGTTTCATAGTTTCAGCAGAAAGAGAGAGTTTCAGCTATTTCAGTGTCTTTTTCAGAGAGGAAGTTGCCAATATTTATATGAAATATTCCTTTTATAAGTTTTGGTTAGGAAGTTTTTAGGAGGACACAAGCCACTTTTGATTAAGGGAAGATTTTGAAGAAGACTGGTGGCATTTGGTCCCAGAACTTAACCCTGAAGCTCCAATGGAAGAAATCAAGTATTAATATAAAGTACTTATAAGAGATCTTGACAGTCTAAGCAATATAGACACAACTGCTCTCAGTGAATACATTATATTGCTTCTCCCCTTGATACCAGTAGCCATGCTATTTTCAGTAGATGAGGGATTTCTTGGGGAAATTCTATACTACAGGATACTTTGGATTTCATTCTTTTCATAGTTAACAAAGCATTCAAGTCAGAGAAGTAAAATTCCATTTAGACACACTCCTAAATTTCAGCAGGATGATTTTTGGTACCTCCACCAGCTTATGCTTTTCTAACAAACTAAAGCTTGTAAGGCACAAAGTTTTGGACTGAAGGGTTTGATCTATTTATTTATTTTTAATATCTGAGAACTGCAGTTTGAGAAAAGAATGTAGCACTTCCAGAATTTAAGAAAAACAATGAAATGCATTTTCATACACTCAGTTCCATATCCTGAAGAGATCTGGCTTAAAATGTGCTCTGAATATCCTCCTTTCTTCTCACTTTAAGAGTAAAAATTTAGCCTTGTACGTATGTGAATAACTGAAATAAAATTGATTATGTTGTCATTGTGGCTTTTGTAAATTTTTTATTGTTAATACTTCAAAGATAAATGAATCTGGGAATTTTTCTCAGTTACTCTGACTTCCATTCCACTAGTCTGTTTGCTACAAGGTTTTGGTCTTTGTATTGTAAAAATGGGAGTTATTTGCAGAAAATCTGTGTATTCAGTGTTCTCCACGTGTTAATTTACTGTGCTAGGTGTTCTCATCTTTTCTTTGGACTGAATTGTTAAAAAAACATTAACTACATACTGTGGCTCCTGCAGCATAAAGTTCATGGTGGAATTTGACTTCAGATGATTAGCTAGAAATTTATCACATGACCTACATGTTTAGCTCTGCAGAAATATTTCAAAATACATTAGGGAAAAGGAGAGCAAAATCAAAACATTACTACATGGCTTACTTATTATTCCACTGCAGGATCTTTTGTAGCATGAATGGTGCTGAGGAGGTCACACAAACAGATCACAAACATACAATTTTTGTCATAAAGGAATGCTTGTATCTCTAGGTAGCTGTCTTCAGTGTCTGCTGAATTCCACAGCCATGTCTTTTACCCGTGGGCAGGATGGCCAAATAGAAGTTTCTGTATTCCTGTCAGTTCTTTTAATCTACTATTAATACCATCTGCACTGTTGCTTACTACAGCTTTTCTGTTACTATTCCTATTTTGAACAGTGACAACCAAGAAGATTCGCATCTGAACCTTCAGCCTGACAGGACAGAGGCAATCAGGTCTGCCCTTCCTTGGTGTGCCTATAGAATCTATCAGTTAAAATGAGTAAAATGCAGAGTACTTGAATAATCCATAAATAACATCACTTACATATTAATGACAATAGTAATTTATCAATACATTGGCTGCTACATTAATTGGGAGAAAATATTCCTGCTCTCCTTAAATTATTCTCAAAAAAATCACGTTAGTTTAAGCTCTTTTTATGTGCCAATATGTGGGGGACACTCACAAAATCCAGTTCTAGACAATTAGGGTTAATTTCTATGCTCCTGCTGTAGTCACGAAAGAGAGAAATCTTACTCTAGTGGGTAATAGACCACACAAGGTTTACTTCACAGTTGTGAAACGCTTTCTATTTCTGAAGATAGCCTTCTGCATGCCCCAGACATCACACAGGTAGTTTGGTTTAAATAAAGTGTTTCTGCCAGAAAAGACACAGTTCATCAGTAGTAAGAATAATCAGGAATGAATACAGTTTAATGAAAAAGCAGAACCAGCAAACTAGTAGTGAAGAATATTTTTTAAAAGATTTCAATACTTTCCAACAAGAAATTTTCTGGGGAATTACCTCCAC
The DNA here is from genome assembly GCA_013399075.1 of Chloroceryle aenea. Taxonomy (NCBI): domain Eukaryota; kingdom Metazoa; phylum Chordata; class Aves; order Coraciiformes; family Cerylidae; genus Chloroceryle; species Chloroceryle aenea. The sequence continues at coordinate 176,462 of VWZY01001073.1, read as the reverse complement.
AGTTTGATTTTTGCTTTTTTTTTCTAATATGAAGTGCTTATTCCTTATATAATGCCTAAAATGCTTTATAAAAATAAGACTATGGTGACACCTGTGACATCTCTAAAATTATATGTCACAAATTACAGCAGGACAATCAAATAACTAATATTCAAAGCACTAGATAGATTAATGAGAAACTAAACTAAATACCAGGGAACTCTATTATTGTAGAGAAAACCAATCAAACTCAGCAGAGGATATTTTTGCTCTTTCTTTTTTTTCTTTTTCTTTTTTCTTAAGCTTTTCCCTTCTAAAGCAAACCCCAAATCTCCCTTCTGCAGATCAATATAAGCACTGGTTGAATTAAAAACACACTTCATAAAATCACACCTTAGAAGTATTATTGCTGTTGTTATTAGCAGCACTATAAAACAGAAGTACATAATTGCTAAAATACAGTTAAATGATGAAGGTAGAAGCATGTTAAGCCATGTTAGTCCCTAACAACTAACATTTTTATACTACTAGCTAAATGAATTAATATTTATTGGCTGTTTATTTTAAAGGATTGCCAGTTTTTATTTAAAGAGCTATGAAGCACATGCTGCACTGTTGGTAATCCTTCCAGTACCACTCTCTTTTAGAACAGAACAGAAGAGACTTCTACAGCCTTCCAGACTAAAATATCACCTTCTAATAAGCCCTAGATACCATAAGAATTCTATATAAGAAAAAGTTGACCAGAAGTTTCCAAATAAAAGCTGTCAGGAAGAGCTGATAAAAGTAATGTGTTCATATTCACAGTCTGCTCTGCTCTCTCTGAAGAAATATCTGTCTAGTCCATTCAAGGGTAAATTCAGCTTTGGCATTGCTTCCACTTAATGCTTACAGGGAATTTAGTTTAAGGATCTAAGTCAGGTGAGAAGTAAATGCTCCACTGATGTATACAGTTAAACCTGAAGGAGATTACAGGCAATTAAAGAAGATGGTTCAAGCTTCCTTTCCAAGTTCTTTTGTAGCTTCATCCTGTAAAGGATGCAAATGTGCTGAGTTTCTCAATCCTAGAGTGTTCTCAATGCTTCCTGGTGTCAAGCATTCATTCTGAAATGAATACTCCTATTGCAAACCCTTTGAAAGACAGCCCTCCCTTTCGTTTATCCAAGGGGAAGGTAGTACTGGATAAAGATCTTTGCTGAAGGAGAAGATACAGGGGGAGAGGAGAGGCAGAAGCCCCCGTGTCTGTCAAAGGACTTTCTCACTCTCTGAGGCACGAATGGATGTGGCCTTCACAGAGCTTTGAAACTGGCACAGCATAAGAAGAGAACTTCTGTATTAAAGAGAAGTTATGTCAGGGTTTCTGAAGACAGAGGCTGATTTAGGAATGCACACTGTTTCTCCCAGGAGAATGAGCAAGCAAATATTAACAAAGTTTCTTTTCCACACGAGAAAAATCTCTTGTAAATTCTAGTCCTTTCAGATGGATTTTTTTTTCTTTTTTTGCATTTTAAAAAAAATGCTGTCATTTCCTCACTGTGTTGTAGAATTTTAAAAGCCTGCATAAGCAGAAAAATCTTATGCATCACAATCATGTCAAGAATTGGAAGAACTCTCATACAATCTCTCAGGACATCTTCTGACCTAAACTGGCCTTTCAAACATAACAGCACTGCTTCAGAAGACTTGGCTTGTCCATTCAGTGACTGTGCTGGATGGGATCTTTGGGAACTTTGGGAATACAGAATCTGCTCAGGACTGGGAGCCAACTGCTGCTGTAACACTGACAGCTGCAGGACCCATATGCCCAGTTCTGGGTAGGATGCCGAGATCACCAGCATCTGGATGTCAGCTTTCCTTTCCTGGCTCTACTGCTGCCTTTGCTGATAAACCTGATTGTCTGCCTCTTGCAGTCAGTGGGCTGCTGCCCCATAGTCATGCTTCTTGGTTCACTGAGTGGGTCCTCCCTCTTAAAGAGTACAATCTGAGTGTAGTATGCATCCCTTAATGCTTTTGTATGCCATGATGCATCTAATTCCAGTATTCCTACTGTTCCTGGTGATTTAGGGACAGATGATGAAACCTTGGAGGTACAGTGAATCTGTAAAATGTATAAATGTTCATTCTTCATTTAGTGGCTGGGGAGCTTTGCTGACACCATCCATTACTTTTTAATTCTAAGCAAAATTTTTACTGCTAGATATACTGCCAGGAATTGCAAGTATAAGATTTGAATGACACCACAAAGACATTTCACAATGAGGAAAACACAACGCATTAAAATGCTCTATATGGTTAAAAAAACCCCCAAACCAATCAAACAAAAAAACACTACGTAACAATTTGCCAATATATTGACACCTACTGTGCCTTGACAGGCTCATTCTAACACTAAAGAAAATAAAATGGTCTCTAACTGAAATGTGGTGCTCTGATGTTGTGACTGTTCTTCCTTAGTTGCTTTGAAAAAATGTATGTTTCTCCCTTTGACTTGAGAATGCAACAATACCTTAACACCTGGAAGCAAAGTTTAATAATACTCATAAATTAAGAAATATTAACCATTTCCTCAGGTAAGAAATGGGAAAAGCCACTTTACTTTCTGACTCTCCCAAAATCAGAGCCTCTCCGTAAGGGAGGTCACTGAATGTCATTCTAGAGCAAGGCTTAAGGGTATACATGCTCCTAAATTCAGCAATAGCAGCTACAGTCAATAATTCATACCCTCATCAAGAATAATCTGTCTGGGAGTTGGGGAAACTTTTGCAGAATGAATGCTGAATGCTGTTAATTAGCTCTTGGCAGACACTGAAAATGCGGGGGGCAGTAAAAAATCAGTAGCCTAAATGTGCAAAGACTAGACATGAAGGAATTCCCTCTCTCCTGCAGCATATGCCCAACCTAATGGGCTACTGGCACCCTAAAATGCAAATGTACAGGGGCCTAAGAAGATACAAATAAAAATCCCTACAATGCCCTCAGTGAGATCATCAGTGACATGGGCAGCCCTTTCTGCAGCCCTTCTGCTGGCCACATACAGGTTTGATCTTCCACAGGTATAGATTTAGGAACTTACAACTAGGTGTTCAGTTGAAAATATCTGCTTATGTGCCAACTGCAACATATAAAAATGGCAGCTTGAAAGAAGTTGGGAAGGCCATAGGAAATGGCCTTCATTTTCAGGATGATAAGCTTGGGTTTATAACAAACAAAACTGAGTATTTTTTATCTCTTTTTGATAGACCAATAAAATATCATATCCCTGAAAATTTCAATTCTGTCCTACCGTCTAATAAACATTTTGATAATTATTATTTAACTTTAGAAACATATCTAGCCCTTTTTTTTCTTTTCAAACAGGGGATCATGTTCTGTCTTTGATTTTACTTGACGATATCATTTGCAAAGGATGAAAAACCCTGCCTTGTCCCTTGCTGTTTTAGACAAGTAATTGGAAAAATTAACAAAAACCAAAAGCAACAACAAAACAGACACAACCAAATCAACCCTCAAAACCAAAGTGACACCCAAAGCTTAGCAGGACAGTCTTTCTTTTAAATTATTTATAGTCCCAAACTTTTCATTCTCTGAGTTAGCAAAGGGCTTATTATTTCCAGAATTGTCTTCTGACAGGATGCTTTGTATAAATAAATAAACCTGGAAATCCTACACCACAACAGAAATACATTTTTTTGGTGAAATTTTGGTTGCCTTGACTACTGAAACACTGTGTACAGTCTTTCAATATAAATCTCACCTAAAAGTGCCCTTTACTGAGACTGTGCAGAGGAAATCTGAGAGTCTCTAGGACTGTTACGTATTAGGCCTCCACTCAAACTCTGATTTTGTGGCATTCATTTTCAGAAAACTAACACTTCTTTTTATAAACTGTGGACTATGAAACATGTGCTGATAGCCTGAAAGTAAACAACAGTGATTTCATCCATGAGCTATGAGACTGATGCTACACAGCAAAGAAGCCATCCTCCTTAATGGTGACTGAGAGAAGCAATTCCTATCCTCTGCTGTAGGCCTCTTTTAAAATGTGACTAGGACGAAATGTGTGTGTGACCTCTAGACACACCCCCCCACAGATTTCTTTATTTTTCTCCCTCAAGTCTGCATTAAAGGCAGCTAATCCACCACTTCTGTGCTACAAAAACCCATGAATGAAGTTGAAGATTCAAAACTTTATGTTGAGCAAAAGACAACTGAAAGGAAGAAGAGAATAACAAATACTAAGTGCAAAGCAAGCCAATGATAGGGACTTTAAATCACTATCTAGAACATGCAGGAAAGAATTTACAGTTCATTAAATCAAACCTGAATTCAGTCAGACACTACCAAAGTGGTATAGTCTTCCAGGAATCTAAGGTGGTACATCTAAATAGTATGCTCCTTAAAATGGAAAAAAATATGAAAGAAGAAAAAAATTCATTGGCTAAGTACTGTGCATAATTAATGAATGGAATTCAGGATCGATTTACATTTTATGTGACCTTATTAAATGTCCCCCAAAGAAAATGTGATACAATGTAATTACACAAAATTACCTCACTTCTGGAAATGTTACCATTTGTTTCAATACTCCCTTTTTTATCCTCTGTACAGATAGATATTCTAATATAGTGGCATTTTAGCAGCAACTAATGGATCCAATCACTTTTAATCAACTTTTGAGATAATATACTTCAGAACAGAGAGTGTGCTCTACAAGCCTGACTCATTTATTTCAACAATATTTGTATTCCCTTTAATGTGATGTGCTTTAAAGTCTGTGTAAAGGTGCTCGTACTTTCCAAGTAAAATCCAAAGGACACAGAACTACCTCCAGGGCTCTAGTTTCTCTGGCAGTGGGGAAAGTTGAACAGTGTTTGAGCAGTTAATAACTGGACATTTCATGTCACCTCAAATTACTGTTTCCAAGCAGACTGTGTGNTCTGGCAGTGGGGAAAGTTGAACACACAGCTTCTGTGTCAATATTTTTAATATTTAGATCTCACAGTTAACAAAAAAACCCCAAAGAACCCAGTATGAAATAGTGACTAGCAGATAGTTGTTATGATGACAATATGAGTTAAAAGCAGCCTTAAACAACAGCATTCACATGAATCTCAGCTGTCCATGCTCCATTTAAGGCTTCTTGGTATGAGGACTCCAACATTACCCTTTGCCAGCTCCTGTGGAAAAAGATGGTGTATGCTGCTTACCCTTCACTTCTATTGCAAAGGAGTACCAAGGATATTTAAAGCCTATTTGTAATGCTTTTTGTTTTGATGACACCCAAAATGAGGAATATAGTCATCTTTGAAACTGTCCTCAGGGAGGAAAAATATCACTGTTAACTTGCACATGAAATATACTTTCTGCCATTCTTATTTATTTAAAACCAACACCCTTTTCCTTTCCTGATTAGGCCTGTGATTGAAAAGAAAGAAACAAGGTATTCTGAATCCAGGACATGTATTGTCCTCACCTATATCTTTACAAACACCATAGAAGGTATAATTCTTTCTGGTGAACCCACATATTACTTTATGCTGGCTATACTTTTCAAGTCACCTTATTTCTGAGCAAAATAGGGCTAAACCCCAAACCATAACTGCATGTAGGCTCCATTAAATAGAGTTTTGTTGCTATATCTGAAGAAAAATTCCCCCTTCAGCATCTATAGGCTGCAGAAAGTCCTCAATTTCTTTTAATGACCTATTCTCTCTGTCTGATTCAATACAGCCCACTGGCTATGGAAATGACAACACTCAGTAGGTGGCAACAAAATGGTCAACAAACAGTGCTGAGATATGTCATTTTCTTCAAATACTTTCTCAGGAATTAAATGACACACTACAGTATAGTGTGTCCTGCTCAGATCAAATATTTCTTTATTAAATGAAACTACATGCTTTTAGATATAGTTGCCATATAAAATGCAGGTTTTACTGTACTGCTTCAAGCTCTGCTCACAAAACAATTTGTGACTTCCTACCCTTCCCCCAGTCTCCTTTTAGCATGGAACTGCTAGGATGATGTACCTTTGCCATCACTCCAGATGGAAAGCCCTCCCCTTATGGAGTCATCTGACGCAGATCCTGTGACTGGGGCAAATTGGAGTATGCAAATTAGCACCTTTTGAGTCTTCTGAACCCAGGAAAGCCTCTTGCTACGTGTTCCAGCTAATGGACCTGTGCTGCCCCTTGTAATAGTGCTGCCTGTGCAGCTCCTTTAGCCCTTTCAGATTCCAATCCAGCCTTTCTTCCTAGCCCTCTTAGAAACGTGCAATGTTATCAGGCTAACCTCTGCTGCAATTTAAACTGGTGTAAAACCAGAGGCATGTCTTTTCCAACCAGCATGGCTCTGTGATTCTATGTCACAGTATTCAGGGACATTTACAGGTGTAAAGTCCAAAAGAGCATCCAACAGTGACCAGAGGCCCACAACATTAACATTTCTAGAAGTTTTTCTGCCTCTTTCCACCTCCAAATACTTGTCATTACTCTGAATTACTTACACTAGTATAAAATGCATGATCAGATTTCTAAAGTTCTAAATAAATTAACATCAGATAGAAGAGCTCTACCCTTTTACTACCAGGGGATGATCTTCTGAGAAGACTATCAATCTACAAAGTACTTGAAGAGAGACTGGTGATAAACCTGATCAGATTCCTCTGTGGATTGTATATTTATCTGCAGAAAGATGAAGTAACATCCATCCTTAACTCATAAAGAGGTAATGCTACTGGAGATGCCTTATTCCTGGAAGGGCACATTGCAAAGCAAGATACTAATGTTTTCTTACCAAGGTCCTATGGATCTTGGTAAGATCTTTCCAGAGTGCATCAGCACTGACACTGTTTTCTCACCTTTAAACTGTATTAGGGTGAGGTGTTTGAGCAGTTAATAACTGGACATTTCATGTCACCTCAAATTACTGTTTCCAAGCAGACTGTGTGTCTTTTTCTCAACATAATACTTAATATCCTGACATTTTTCTGACTTGGTTTGTTTGGTTGGTTGTTTTTTCATTCCTTTAGGGTTTTTGCTGTTGTTCTTTTGGGGCTTTTTTGTTTTCTTTCGTTTTAAAGATTATGTTTCTAAAGTGATGTTCTTCAAATGATCCAGATCATTTTCTTTGGTTCTGTCCACTTAGAAAGGTTTTTTTAGAAGACTGTTCTCCCTTCTGGGTATATATGACTATTTCTTACATCATATATCCATCATTTTTGTTCAGTTTATACTAAAGCATTAGAGCATCCCATTTAATACTTTTACCTCAACTGTTTCTAAATGACTAATTTGAACTTGATACAACTGTCAGCTTTTCTAGCTAAAGCTTGCTTGCATGCAGAATGCTTCTGATTTTGGAGGGAGATGTTGATTAAGTGTCTATTTTATTCCCTTATTGTGGTCAATTTCTGGACTGCACTTTGTTGAGTGCAATTGGTGACCCCTTTGGTTTTGTACCTGAACGCTCTGGATACCTCTTAATCTCAGGAAGAAAATTATAAAAATAGGCTGTACATGAAAATGATGGGGTTCAGATTCAAAATATAAGTACACAAAGTAGACTACATGTGTGCCTTACAGAAAGCATTCCCTCACAGAGGTTTACAGGAGCTCCAGACCTCAAGTTCTGACTTGATGTCTACTCATTCTGTCCTGCTGCATCACACAGAGCTAGCAAGAGAAAGTTTAGGATCATTTTGTATTGTGGTTTGATCTGTAAAGACTATTTCCTCTTAATTAACCTCTTAATTTCCACGTTTTATTGTGGCTACTGATGCATAATTTAACCTCCACTTCATCCCAAAAATCTTTACTTTCAGGCAGGCCTCCAACATATCCTAAGTTTTGTTGTCTTTTTCACATTTTCCTTTTTTTTTGCCTGCTTTTGACTAACAGAGGTCACTTGGTAGTCTACTCCTTTAACCCAATGGAGACTGGAAGAAGCTGAAAAGTCTCCTTTGTCCTCCCAGCATACCACTGACATCATCATTAGCAACTGCCCTTCACAAATCTCCAAGCCAGGAGAAGTCCTTTCTGCTAACACCTTTTACAGCCTGGAAAAATCCTCCATCAGCACTACCATCTGCTGCTTCCTCACCTTTAGTCTCGTGTCACTGTTTCTGTGTTGACTACTGTTATACAGAGATAACCTCATTATGTAATACTCAGAGCAACTGAAAATAGCAAATGAGAAGATAAATATTCTCCCTAATATACTCCAACATTTTCCTATTTTCCCACTTTTTTCATTGCCTTGTCAGATGAGGCTCCTGTAATAATTCAAATATTGGAACAAATGAGATTTCCATTCAGCTATAGCCTAGCCAACCACAGAATTACCTCTAATCTTCATGTCCACTTGTACTTGTGTTTTCTACTGCTTATATCTAAATAAAACACACCAAAATATTACAGTACTCCAACATTTGTGAGGCAAGGCAAATTTTAGAACTACGTATTTCTTGTTCACTTAGGATTATTTATACTATTTGACCAATTTTAATTGACAGTGTGCTTACAGGGCAAAGTATTAGTACTTGTTTTCACTACAGGAAGCTTCTGTTTCTTCGTGACACTGTTAATTGTGTGCAATGCTTGTACTTTCATCCACAATTATTCATTACTGAAAAAAATGTAAATAACTTGCTCTGTTGACTGATCTCTACTTTGACTTAACAAACAAAATTTGCAGGTTTTGCACAATCTCAACTGGCTGCATGCTGAACATGCTTATTTAAAATGTATGAAAAACTTTATTCACATCCTCTCCAGCAAAATGGTTTTTGGGGAAAAAAAATTAATAGTGTCATTGTCTTGTTATATAGTAATCTAATTATTGCAGGTAAATTTCAACATCTACCAAACATGCATAAGTATGGCAGTGAAATTGTATAATGAATTATTTCCATTGCTTGGCTATGTCCAGCTTGATAGAATACCATTGTCCTGTAAAGAGTGCTGCAAAAATAATAACAGAAATGGAAGACAAGATCCATTTGGACAACAAGAAAACACTCTGATACTAGAATTTCCTTCCACTCCTTTACTCCTGTATGGAATAATGCCAGTTTGCAGCATCTGAGCCAAAAGTGGCTTCCAAAGAGCTCAAACTCCACTCCCATTCTAGGACTACATTACACAGCCAAGTCTGTGCTGACATGAATGCTGCCAGGAAATAACCCAAGGGTTTACAGGCCTTGTGCAGATTGCAGATGACCTTGTTGGGTTATCTTGGACACAACTGCATATCCACTACAGGTATTTTCTATGAATTCTGAATCACTTCATCCAAGACAAGTGGTTTGTATCTTGTGGCTCTTGACTCTGACGAATGCAGCCCATGGGGTCAGAATGGTTGTGCTGGGGCACAAACATTTCCTTGGATCTTAATAGGAACCTGATTTTTTTTTTTTCCTCATTGAATCTGATACTGTAATTATGAAGACCTTTGTTCATCACAAAATACTTTCCTAATGGGAGAAAAAGGTACAATACAATGGAAGAGGAAAATGTAAGTACCATGACATTTCCAAGATGATGTTCAACAGACATCACAAGTTTCTGGAAAGGTAGGTGGGTCTCTTTATGGCACAGATGGAGAATTCAGTGATTGTCACCCACTTCTAAATCACAGGTGCACAACAGATCTTGCTAGGGGACTGAATTGTTCATGAGATTGGTAGTTGGGTGTTTCAGCTTTTTTTCTGTCTGCTTCCCTACTTCAATTCTATATATTCTATCAAAGTACCTAATGGGCAATAACTTCAGGGACACAGCTAAAATGAAGTGGATTATGACAATTTTGGGTTTGTTTTGCTTGCTTTTTAAACTCGTGGTAAAAATCTGTGTCACAATGGTTACTGATGATAGTGCAAACCACTGATCAAGTCTACCAAAAAAAAAAAAAGAGATCTTTCTTGCACTGACACTTCAGTATCTCTCCTATTTCAGGACAGTATGGACAATTTAAGACAACTGCTGTGTAATTTATTGTGTACAGTAATATAAAGCTGTATCAAAGTGTTACAGTTTCTTAACAGCTGAACAGGCACTGATGAAGCACAAAATGCAATTGTGAAAGTTGTCACTCTCGTATGCAGGAATACAAAACGGGTACTGCTCACTACAGTGGAGATACACAGTTCTATTATTATTACTAATAGCATCTTCCTACCACATTCTGACTTTAAAACTCTTCATTGTGTTTAATTCCAAATATTTATTCTTGAAGAAGGCATTGGTACTTTTAAAGGAAGAAATATAGAGATGTTTTAAAATATTCCATTTTAGTTGAAAATCCTGTACATTTTACTTTTAATTGTTTTACAGTTCAAATTGTAAGGTGTGTTCTTTTTTATTTAAGAATTTTAAAAGCAACTAATTTAAATATGCAAAATTATCTTGAGTTGTTCATACGTGAACTTAAAAGCCATGCAACACAGGAAAATTAAGTAATTATGCCTCCAAGTTATTTACTGCAATTAAGCTCATTTATCATATGCAAATTAGTGCAAACTGGTCTCATTAGTTACTAAATTACTCAATATGAGCTGAACAATGTAGCACTCCAGTTTGTAATGAAAAATCCCTGTAGAGGCAAGCAGTATCAATTAAGCTAATTTGCATATGCAAATATATTCACTAACTTTCCCTTTTCTCTATATTTAGTTCTACATTTCCTGATCATTCCTGTTTATATGAAGAATCTGGTGTTACTGACCCTTTTCCACACCTTCTCAATAGCAATGAGGTTACAGAAAACAATCCAAGGGCTCCCCAAAAAAATAATAATCTTGTTGCTAATCTTTACAAGTTTCAGCCAAATTTTGGAATAGCAGGTACCAGAAATAATATTTTTTTTTACTGCTATTATTTAATAAACAAATAGAAAATGTGTATACAGAAATGTAAAACTGAAAATGTCTGTACTGAAGTCTACTCTCATTATAACACCACTATCCAGAAGAGAGAAGAATGTAGAAAATAACAAAGCACACAGTTTGGTAAATCAAAAATTAATTAACGTATTGCCAATTATTGATTTCCTCCTCTATTACAAGCATTTCTACAGTTCACCTTTCAGGTGATATTATTTCAGAAACATTTAAAAGACTTTCTACCCTGACGTGAAGATTCTCACAGAACAGGGTTTGGGCATTCCTGTTTTGTGGTGTCTGCAAGCACACAAAGGATGGTGTCCTTGGATTCAAACCTACTGTGGGAATGGCTTCAGCACAATACACAGCAAGCAGCTATGGCTTGGAGATTTTTTTACTTTACTAGGTCACACTACTTTCTTGTAGAATCAAGGTATAAAATATCAAAATATGTGCCTGCATTTCTGGTTTTACATTATCACTATAAATAAACTATATCCACTTTAAAAAAACCATACTGTATTAGGCTTCTCATGTGTCTGTCAATAAATTCTGAAGTATCAAAATATTAGAAGGATTAGAGAGGCTCCTTAATTTCTGAGCTTACACTTAACCCAGTCTTCAAAACATTAATAGCAAAAGGGATTAAACAAACTAACTATTAATTCAACTTCCTCCGATAGCAGCCTCTGAAATCAAACACAGGTATTCCCAAGGTATAATCAAAGCTGTTTACTTCACCAGCAAACAATCCTCATCACAATGCTGCTTTCAAAATAATTTCTGGGAGCAGCAGACTAAATGAGAACTTGTTAGAACTCAGTTCCACCACAGAATATTTTTAAAAAAACCCAATATTTTGTCTTTTGGAGATTATCTTTCTACCTGTAAGACCACAAGGCAGTCCTCTGAAGTTTGTTCAGATCAATTAAAAGTGGTGCATTTGAATGCATGACCTAGACTTTCCTTCCAAGTGTTGATTACTAAGATAAGACAGGATTTTAACATATCATAATAAACTCGCCACCATTATTAATTCATTTTGTCCTTTATCCATCATCAACAGTCTATTCTCTTTTAAATGTCAGAGTGGAACCTTCTATTATCAATTAGGAGATTAATGGGAGTAATTTGGTAAAAGCACCACCCTCTCTGAAAAGGCCACACCTCAACAACAGATATTCAATACCATGCTGACGGTGATTGTGACTGAAAATCCTCACTTACAGGTACAAGTGCTATAAAGGTTTGGTACTATGATAAAGTTTTATCCTGAAAACACCTTAATTTTCCACATGTAAGTACAAGAAATAAAAACCAAAAGGGGAATTTAAATAAATCCTAAAACCACTAATTGTTTGAATGTGTGATAAGTGAAAAACTCAAATGCCAAGTGGTTTTCAAAGCAAGCATCCTAGGTTTTTTTCATTTTCAATCATAAAGGGTAAAGCCTACCACCCGAGACATGTACATAAATCTGTCTCAGTGAGGTCTTATGTAGATATTTATTATAATTCTTATTTTAAAACTCACACCTTTAGGATATATAGCACAAGTTCACATACTCAAAACAACACACTGACAAATTCTATAAACTGAAATAGCACAAACCAGCTACATCTTCATTCTTTTTACACTTATGAGACTGCATAAGAGCATTTCTGTCCAATATAAAAACACAATACTGTAGATACTGGTGCAGATATCTTAGCTATGGTAACCATCACACAAGTGTTTACTTACAGAATCAAAAACTCGACCTAGACAGACCCCTGCCAAGGTTGTACAAGTAAGTAAATCACTGCATTCATGATTTTTATTCCAAAGAGAAATTCATTTAACTAGTTAATTCCATGCTTTCATGTTTCCCTAAAGTCATCTCGGCATTTAGTTACTTTATAAAGATTCGAAAAGTCTATCAATAATACTTTTGAATGGTACAGCTGAGTTAGTAAAGAGATAGCTCTCAATCATTTCAAATTAAGTGGAATATTTCTCATTATAATATCCTAATTTACCTCTTTTGTACCTCTCAAAAGAAAATACACTAAGCAATATATTTGCATCGAGAAGCTGTGTATGTTGCTAAATAAGAGCAGTTATTCCATGCCACACTTGGAGAAGACTACGTGGGTTTAATTTCTGTAGTGCTGGGTTTGCCTTGCTGACAAAACAGATCACATTTTGATCTCAACTGCTTCTGCTCCATGTTTAACTACTGCAACCTAGGAAAGGTTGTGGTAACCCTGACAAAACAAAGCATGCATAAGAATGCTTCCATCAGGTCACTGTTTTTCAGTCTAATCATCCTGGAATATTATGACCTGTAGAGCGTTGACTAAATTATTTGGCAAATATCAAATTAGTTTTTATCTCATAGCTAAGGAGACCTGAGAGTCACACTGCTGTTCAGTTTCTTCTCTTGCAGATTGTTGCAAATTTATGATATATAATTGTTACAACTGGGATATCAGGGAGGAAAGCAGTGCTCATAAACCAAAGTGGAGGAAAAAACCCCATGAAATCTGTATGTGACAAGCAAGGGAAATCAAATCACCAACACAAAATACTGTTTTGTGCACACACACACACAAATACATAAAGGCATTCTGCGAGCAAACACCTACTGCTCAGTTCTAAACAACAAAATATTGTGATTTGGCTAAATAATACTTGCCCTCCCTTTCATTAACACTCTTCCAGTCATGGGCTTTCTAAAGAGAATGAAATATGAGCTATAAAAAGATAAAAAGTCTCACTAATGTAAGTGCTAATAACAATACCATTCACATTACTGGCAGAAATATGACTAGTTAGTTTGATTTTTCTTGGAAAAGCCATTTTTTTACCTGTAAAATATGACTTCCCAAATGTGATTCAAATACTTCAATGGCAAGGGCACTGGGACTTCTCCTGCGCTGGGCACCTATAACTGAATAAAAAACAGTTATGTTGCAAGGTCTGCACATTCATTGCTATGCACCCCTGACCATACCACTTACCAGTAACTAAGCATGTTTCACATTTTATACACCAGTATTAATTTCAACTTTGCCTTGCATAGTAAATAAAACTGGTATGTAATTTCCAGTGACTCAAATTTGAAGGATAAAAGAATTGTTTCTTTTAAGAAAAACAAACTATTCAA
>VWZY01001073.1:129950-161956 GCA_013399075.1 Chloroceryle aenea | reverse complement strand
AGTGGTTTTGGAGTTGCTGGGTAGAAGGTTGGAATTGATGATCTTGGAGGTCTTTTCCAACTTTAATGATGCTATAGTATCTCAGATATCCATGCTAGCTGATGGAATAGGTACTTGAAACTTCAGTTTCTACATTCTGCTTACAGATCTTAAAAGTACAAAGTGAGTAATAGGCAGTTGTGTTTCAATGGCAGCAGTAACTCCAAAAAGGGCTGAGAAATGATAAAACTCGTGTTTCAGTAAACTCTACCCTAGGGCCTAGCATTTGAGTCTAACCAAACACATGCATCTACTGCAAGCTGAGGCTTCTTCTAGGCTGACTTTGCCACACGTCTAGAGAAGCTAAGGCACAGAGAAGCAGGCATAAAGCTGTAGGTACCTTCCCTTCCTTTCCAGTCTTAGTGACAAAGCCAAGCATATCCATAGCAGAGAGAAGAGACGAAGTTCACTCTTCATCCTTTTAAAGTGTGTACAAAAACTTTACATCCCAAAACCCCGATGGTCTAATGTGCTTGGAACCATCACAGCACTAGTGCATCTTTAGGTATTGTTCTCTTTAGAATGCATGATAAGAAAAATGAAGTATCAAGGATCTACTAAAACAAGCAGAATGGATGACTGCCATTACTGAACAGGCTAATTTAACACCAATGAAAACAAAATACAAAGCAACAATTTCTCAGTCTCCTGTGATGCTGGCTGCCAAACATGCTATCAGTAAGAAAAGATAAATGCCGAGCACCGATAGTCATACTGACCTAAAAATGTAATATCATTCCTTATTGATGCTTCATGTAATTTCCTTGCAGGAAATTCTCAGCTATTTATACAGGGCAAACAGGTGGTTTCATAGCTAATAGACCTGGGCAATAGCTCATAATTACAAATGGTGACTGCTGGAGAGCCAGTATTTTTCAACTCCTCCTTTTTTCTCTGAAGGTATTCAAGGACATAGATGATAAGAACTTAAGAGAAAAGTCTTCTTAAAGACTTTTGCTTTACAGGGAAACTGAAGTTGGTAATAGACCAATGGATGCACCTTTTTACCTATTTTTTTAAATTCAGTTATAGTGACTGACCAGACATGTTAGCATTATAATATTCTTTTATGAGTTTTAGGTATTTAGATTGACATTTTTCTATATCAGCCTTGTGTTTCTAAATCATTTTGCTTCTCTTTACATTGTCTCACCTTTTCTATAGCTGCAGTGATGCCTACTATAAGCAGCAATGTTTATTTCATAAAAAAACCCATTTCCTTAAACTGGAGTTGTACCTGTATTTCTGAGAGTAACTTCAGCTTTAGTTGTGGGACTAAATGAAGTATACAGCACCGTGAAGATTATCAGTATTCCCATTATGATTGCTACAAGATAACACTGTGCTTTGTATGGTCATGTCATTTATAACCTACCAGAAACAAAAAGAAAATTTACAGGTTTGGCATTTACAGCTAGGCATTGATTCATAGTAGTCTCCCTAAGAGCACTGCAAATAGCAAAAAACCTTGAAAACCTCCAAACTTCCCTGAATCCTGAAGGTCCTTTCACTCTTCTATCTAGAATGTGCTTTATTTTCCACACAGCACTATTTGGAGTTTGCCTTCCGATTAATTTTCCATTTCCTGACCCTAGAATTTTAAAGTGTCTCCATTGCATATTGAATACAGTTCTATGATGCTAATTATTAACTGCAGGTTTTTTATGATGCTGCAAGTGCCACAACTTGAATAAACTGTAAGAAGACGGTGCAGCACTTTTTAAAACAGCATCTTTAAATGATATTTACAGGTAAGTCATCAGCTCTTCAATTTGGAACACAGTTCTATAGCTCAAAGGAAAACACTTCAAGGGCAGGGAGTTAACTAGAAAACAAGAGAGGACGAGATCTTAGCTTTAAAATGCTCTGCTGATGCCTGCATGCTAGCAGCCAGTGTACACCTAGACAAAATACCTTGTAGTACTTTTGTGCCACTCAGTTCATTGACATTTTTATAGCAGCAGACCTCCTGGATTTATGTGTCTTGTACCTACTCAGGTGATGCGAGGTTGTACCGACAGTTCCTAATTTTACAAGCAGCATAAATATTTTGCACAGAAAACCATAATGCTTCTGTAGCCGGACGACAACTCTTTTTTTAGTAACTGACTAGATGTTAAATATGCACTTTCTGTATTTCATTCATTTCCCTAACTGTCATTCTTCACATTTTGAGGAATGAGACAAGAAGACTGAGATAAGTATAGAATAAGGAAAACAAACTTATTTTATTTGATCTTCTGACTTCATTCCCTCATAATTTTACTTATTTGAGCTTTCAAGATTTCCTGATATCTATCTGCATCAGAAGAAATATACTATTTTGGGTATACAAATGCATATCACAATGATGCCTTTCAAAAACATGGCAATCTCACAGTCCAATCACAGCACAAAGCCTCTTATTTGTACTGAATGGCCTGTTGGCATGACAATAGATGAAAGGGAGACATGGACAGAAATGGCTGGATTAAAAAGCAGGCCATAATGTTATTTTATTCTAAAATTTCAAAACATAAACTCTAAGTACTGAACTGGCTTCCATCACACAAGCCACTGCCAGTCATCTCTCAGTCTCTCACCCTGTGGATGGAACCATCAGCAGCCACAGCTCAGCTGCTAACAGGAATCTTGGAAATGATTTAGGATTTCTATCACTGCATCTATAAATCAAAGCAGCTCAACAGCCTTCCCAGACCTAATGATGGGGATATACACCTTTTTTTTCAAAATTTGGATTCTCTTTTAAATGCAGACTCTTTCCAGAAACAAAATACTGCATGCATGAAAGAAATTTCTGCTTTTGAGTAATAGAAGTAGGGAAAATTAACATGTGGAGAAGGTTGAAGCATGTGTACCATACTGCAACAGGAGTCACAGAGGAAACAAGTTCCAGAGGTTAAATTCTTCTTCCAGGCTTCTCTCATTTTAGTGGTATGGACAAACATCTCTAAATAGCCTTTTTCACATGTGGACATGTTTTGTACTGTCTACATTTAAGTGACAAATTTAAGGTTTGAATGCACAATTGTGGTGAATAAAAATGTTGACACAAGCAATATTTGTATTAAATACTGACTGTTAATAGTGATAAGAAGACAGAAAGATTGTTTTCACACATGCACTTTGAAGTGCTGGAGCAGAGGAATCTGTTCTACTTTTACTTTCCATGGCACTGGACCATGACTTTTACTATCCAGACAGGCATGCCTATTCCTGGCATAGGATTATTCCAGAACAACCCATTAAAAAAGAAAAAATTCTAACTGCTCACTCCTTCCTCTTTAAATTTCCTCCCCCAGTGCCTAATCTGCCTATGCACGAGGGGAAGGAAGAACCACATCCCATTCAGCATGTCTTGGGGGCAGTCTAAGCATGCTTAATGCAATCTCAAGAACATTCACAATTGTGCTAGGAGGAGTGGGGAATTATGGAAAAGAGAAACGTAGACTGCCTGACAAAGACTTCCATGCATCCTGAAGAGAGAGGATTTCCTCTTGAACTCACTTCTACAATATTGGAGCAGAGAATGACCAGTGACCACTGTTTCACTGTGATTGTGACACTTCTACTGGTGAAGACAGGCTTCTAAGTAAGCAGAAGCAGTATTCCTTGGTCACTAGGAGTGAAAGCACTTATTACCAGCACAATAACAATTTTCCCCTAAAACACTGTTGTGAGACTTTGCATGCCACCTTTCAACATAAATGGTTTTGTGGAAAGCTTGGGAAAACTCAGACCAACAGGTTGAAAATATTGTTGCTTTGATAATAGTTTGAAAACTAGTTTTAAAAATTATACTGAACTTTTTAATTAATTCCTCTGAACTATTATTTACTTATAAAGGCTTTTTCTCTATTAGCCTAAAAATCCCTAGCTTTGTATTTCATTTTGTTTACCTTTCTGAGTAGCACCTGAGGCATAACAAGTGATTTGGAAATGCTTAAAAGCTGTGTCTTCTAAAAGACAGGGACACTGGCTTAGGTGTTAAAGTGAGCAACAGAATGTTGGACTGTTTGGTGGATGAGGAATTGGTTGGATGGTCACATCCAGAGGATAGTGGTCAACTGCTCAATATCCACAGGGAGATCAGTGACAGCTGGTGTCCCTCAGGGCTCCATACTGGAACCAGTGCTGTTTAATGTCTTCATCAATGGCATAGTGGGATCAAGTGCACCCTCAGCGACTTTGCAGATGACACCAAGATAACTGGTGCACAACTGTCACACCTGAGGGACAGGATGCCATCCAGAGGGACCAGGACGAACTTCAGAAGTGGATCCTTATGAACCTCATGAGGTTCAGCAAGGCCAAATAAAAAGTCCTAAGTATAAGGTCCTGAAGCTGAGTGAGGACAATCCTTGGTATCAATACAACCTGGGGGAATGACAAGATTGAGAGCAAGCCTGTGGAGAATGATGTGAGGCTGCTGGTGCATGAAAAGCTGAGTGTGAGCTACCAGTGTGTATCCTGGGCTGCATCAAAAGAAGCGTGGGCAGCAGGTTGAGGAAGCTGATTCTGCCCCTCAACTCCATTCTGGTGTGACCTCAGCTGGAGTACTATGTCTAGTTCTACAGTTCTCAGCACAAGAAACTCATTGACCTGTTGGAGTGGGTCCAGAGGAGGGCCATAAAGATGATCAGAGGGCTGGAACAACACTGCTATGAAGAAAGACAGAGAGTTGAGATTGTTCAGCCTGAAGAAGGCTCCAGGAAGACCTTATTGTGACCTTTCAGTACTTAAAATGGAGTTTATAAGAAAGATGGGAGCAAACTTTTTAGCCAGGCCTGTTACAACAGAAAAAGGGGTGTTTTAAACTAAAAGAGAGTAGATCTAGACTACATACAAGGAAGACATTTTTTACAATGAGGGTGGTGAAAGACTGGAACATGTTGTCCAGAGAGGTGGTAGAAGCACCTGGAAACATCTAGGTGAGGCTGGACAGGGCTGTGAGCAACCTATCTAGATGAAGATGTCCCTCTTCATTGCAGAGGGAGGTGAGGTGGACTAGATGACCTGTAAAGGCCCTTTCCAACTTAAACCATTCTATGATGAAATGCAATTTCAGGGAAGGACAAAGTGTAACCAACATTAGACTCTTAATGAAAAGCCAGCATTTACATATGCTAACATCCACAGAAGCTTCTCTCTTCATTATTTAATTAGTACTTAATACCTTGTGAGGGATAACATTTTTCCATTCACTGGTCTTTGCTATCCCATGACCAATTCTAAGTTTTGAAAGAACTCTCCAGCAACAGTGAATTCCTCTGCCTAACACATATGTTGAGGACATAAGGCATAGAAGATATGTCTGCAGGTCTTGATCTAAAGTGAGATGAATGACAGGCAGCCAGCATGATGTAAGCAGCAATGCTGCCCTCTGATTTGGAAAGGGTATCCAAAGAAATTAAATTATGTCACCAGTCTACCTCACCATAAGCCATCATATGATCTCAAATTTAGGTCTCTTATCCACCTTCACAGATGGGAAGAAGAAATAAATCTCAGATGGAGTTGCAACATATGTGGAAAGGTATTTTATCTTGGTTTAGTAAAGCTGTGGGAATCATTAATGCTGTGCCATTACCAACTAAGTATCACAGCAATAAAGTATCAGAACAAATTTGTCACAAAGGACTACATGTAAGATGCATAATGCAATAGATGGTAATCAACTTACAAAGCTAACAATGGCATTTCAAATCTATTTTTTGTGTACACGAATGCCTATTATTCTAGATGTCCATCTTCTGGTCACTCTTACAGAGCATGTATTCATTACTGGGGAATCCATGGTTGAGAAAGTAAACTAAAACTTTCCATGGAATACCTAAGTAGCTATCAAGAATGTAATGGTTAATTAAAGAAAATGTTATGTAAGACAGTTAAAGGTGTGTTTTAATATTTGCAGTAGCTCATCTGTGATGCTTCATCAAAAGCTCTAGGAATTAGAATTCACTTTTGAAATTCAGCTTGCTAAACTTGAATTGCCTTTTTTTTTAGTTTCAATAACTTAAAACTGATGAAATTAAAATGTCAAAAAAGCAGAAAGTACTGTATCACTTGTTATTTGGACTGGGATCAATGGATTTGAGGACACATAATGTGTCCTCCCCTTAAAAAAAGACTCAAAGTGATGGGAAAAACAGAAACAAGATAAGCAGCTGTCTTAGTCTAAGTCTTTATTTTATGAGCCTGATCCTTCTCCTTTCCCAATTATTTTTGTCTGGTTTATAGGTTTGCTCCTTCCCACAGGAATTATTCTTTGTAGAGTGGGGGAAGGGTGGGGAGGAGACAAAACTTTCTTCCATCCTAAACGTCTCTTTAATCTTTTCTAAACTTCTTAAAATTAAAGCCCCCAACAACGAAAGCTAAACACACCTAAAAATATGTATCTTCAAAGATTTTTATGTTCTCTACTTGGTAACTCAACTAGCATTGCTTCTTAATTACCACTTCTACATTTTAAGAGTTTATTTCAGAGAATTTTCTTTTGACTGTGAAGGATGAAGTCTTTGCTGTGCAAGAATTTCCAGTCATCTAAGCAAAGAGAGTTCTCCGTCTCTGGCTGGGGGAGGGAGCACTGGCCTTTCTCCCACACTGTAGTAGTTACTATAGGAACTATTGTGCCTCCTTCAAAAGGGCTACAGACAGGGTGATTAAAATTCTTCATGGGAGAGCCCCCACTTCTCCTTGACAATGAAATTCTTCAGGGAGAGGGCTAAGCCTCCAGTTCAAGAATGGCAGCACCTGAGGGAGTGATGTGGCAGAGGGAATCACCACTGCTTTAGACTGAAGCACAGGGAAAAAAATACAAGGGCCTGCACTCCTGCGTTAATTTTCTTCCCCCCCATGGAATACGGGGACATTGGCCAAAATGCCAGAGAACCAGGAGAAGGGATAACTTCATGAAGCCATGCAGAGGACAATGCAGAAAGCAAAGACTACAGATTTTCCATTAAAATCCAAGAGCAAGAGAAGCAAAAGAACTGCACCACCCATAAAACAACTAAGAGTAAATAGTAACACTCACTCTGGCCATTAGCTTCTCTGTAAGGCAGCAACATGTGCTTGGACATGGAGGGGAGGAACCATTGTTTCTGACACAAGTGAATTCCAGCTACCTCCCAGAATCAAACTCACTTTATACTGTTTTACAAATGTTTACGATGTTGCCTTTGGCTCCCCAAAATCTAGGGGAAGAAATGTACACAGAAATAAGAATAACACTTGTGATCCTAACAAAAAACTATTTGCTCATATTGCACTCTCACAAATGGGTACAGTAAGAAACAAGTAACTCCACCTATTCTTCAATCCCATGTCAATATTACTAGATGGCAGAAGTCTTAAAGAAGAGAGACAAATTCTTTCATATTTCAGTCCAGAGATGATGAGTCACAAATAAGAAGCACAGAAGTGTTTTGAGAAGGGCTATAAAATTAGATGGGATAGTTGAGAAAGTGTTGGTGGAGGCAGCTGCAAGTAAAAGATGATTTAGATCTTACTGGAGTTTTAATGTAGTTTTAAATTAGGTTCAATAATTAAAGTGAGATAGGAGCTTCCTAGGAAATCCAATTGCTGTAAAGAGATGGGAGAAATAGTCTATGGAAGTATGGAAGAGAAAGAGGGAATGCAGAGAGACGTGTGATGCAAAGGAGAAGGACACACAAAGGTGGGGTGAATTGAGGGCTCAAAAACCTAGGAATTTAGCAGTGCTTCAGATAAATGTTTACTCTGCAAGATTTGGTTCTGACATCACAAAAATGCAGAAACATTACGACAGCATGAAGTAATTGCTTCAAATTCACTTCCCCCCCCTCTAGTGTATAGATTACTTATTCAGTTATAACAGTAAGACACTTATTGGAGTAATAGTTCTATTGTCTTATTTTTAAACTAGTATTAAAATTCCTCTGGGAAGAAAACGGCTGTCACCCCTTTCCAGCTTCAGTGCTACAGAAATGGTTAGTGTCACTGATTCTGTTCTCAGGAGGAGGACAGGGTATTAACATCAAGTCAGAACAGTGTTATATAGTGTCAGACTATACTTGCTGGTAAATCTAAGAGGCCTACATCTGTTGTCTTGGTTTTTTTTTCCTGGCTGATCCCAAAGGTTCATGTTATGACATTTGTAACATCTGCTCCAAATGCGGAGGTAAGTCAGGCACAACCTTATTGCTTCCAATCTAACACGCCATCCACCCACAGGGCTTTCAGATGCCACTGGTATGGCAAGGGGACCAAAAGCTCTTCGATCTACATGAAGCGAGGTCTATTTCTCAAAGTCAAGAAGAAGAAATCTTGCTTTGTTACGTCTCCCCTTTTTTTGTTGTCTTAAATCTTGGCAGTGTTATTTCAGAGTCTTCTGTGAACAAAACAGGCAAGCTGCTCCTCCTCGGAGCCAATACAATTGCCTTTTTATGCCTCAGACAGTGGTGTGTTGCAAATGTGCAAGCTGCGATTCACATCCTCCCTGGTTTTACTAACACTGAAACATATCCAGCTTCCCCTAAATAGACCTTTCAGTGCTTTCCTGCATAGCTCTCTTTCCCTGCCTTCCTTCTCCCTCTGTTTTGGTGGGATCACTGCATCATTTTATGGACAAACTTAACTTTTGTCAGTGCTCAGTGGAAAAATGCAACTCCTCACAGACAGAAAAATGCTGTGGTAACAAAAAATTAAATGAATAAGGAAAGCAAAGAATAAGATGCTTTACAACTAGCATTGTTTCCATTAGCTTTTCATTACTATTGGTGGAATAACAGATGTGAACATTTATTGATATATCCAGAGTACTTGAAGTTTTAAATACTTAATTGTTAACAGCCTAAGATGCTGTACGGTAGAAGGGCGATGCTATCACTGCCAAGTGTGATGCTAAGGCTAGATATTTCACAACTGTCTGCACAGGAAGCCAACCATTTGCTATGTGGCTACAACTGCCCCCTAAATTTTCTTAAGAAATACATATAAACTCTTCTGACATCAAGTGGAATGTAATTTTAGAAACTGAACAGCCTTAGACGTCACGGAACTATGTTGAACTGTATTCAACACTCAGTATCAGGCACCAAAAACTAGACAAATTTCACATTTGATATAGTAATTTACATTCTTAGCAAGGGCTACAGAACACTTATTTGTATCAAAGGAGAGAGAAAACCCCATGGGTGATAATGTAAGCAGTTATAGTTTTGGTTACCTGTACTTGCAGCATACTCTCTATTTCCTGTCACACTAACACAGGCTAAGGAGAAGGAATCCTCCTAGATAAGAACATTGGAAAGGAACAGCCCCCCTTGTGTTAAGTGAACACTAAAAGTTTTCAAATACATCAAATATTGCTATTGGCAAATGTAGGAGTCACATTCACCATTGGAATACACAATCCAGCTATGATATAACCAGACAGTTACTAATGCATCATTATCCTGCCAAAGCAGGCAACATACTGAAACAAATCCAACTACTACTTAGAATTGTTTTGGTTCTGAAGTGAATTTAGGGCTTTACTGCTTTTACAGACTTGGGTTTATGACTGTTGCATGTAGGTGGTGGATTTGTATGCTACATGCCTTTTTGGGATACAGTCAGAAAAAAGAAATGAAAATCTGGAAATGACGTGAGGCTGGATACATATCTGCAATCAATCCACATTTGCATGGAAGAAATGTGTGCCAGCTGCCAAAACTGGACCATCTCTAACTGATGATTCTGGTAAGAACCAACAGTGCCACTAGTCAATTATATCTGCATGTCTTCCTTCTCTGTGTTCATAAGGGAGCCTAAGAAAATGTAACTATTGAGAATTTGATGATTTCAAAACATAACAGAAGAAAAGTAAGAATATTACCAAGATCATCTGCAGTAGAACTGTAACAAATGTTTAACATCTGTTGCAACTCGTTCTTAATTTCTCACTTGAAAAAAAAGCCACAAAACCAGAAATTTTCACCAAGTTTTATGAGAGCTAGAATAGGGTTTTGGTATTCCTGAGGACTGCAAAATGATCACACATAAGCTACACCAGAAATCCCTAAGTCCTTATGAAGCAGTCTTCAAGGGAAGTGGTCATACACAGCAGAATATTGGTTAAGTCCTTACAACTGGGAGTTGGAACCTCTTGTTTTTAGAAGCAGAGATGCTTATTAATAAAAGTAGTGTTGATCCAAGGCCCCTGTAGCAAAGGGAAAACTTTCCTGCACTTTGGATTGAGTTCTTCTCAGATATTTATTAAAAAAAAAAAAAAAAAGAGAGAAAAAGTGTGCTACTATTTGTAAGAGTCTGTTTCTGCAGTCTTTAAGGAAACAGAATCTCTTGGAAATCCCAAAGACTAACAAGAAGACTAGTTAAATCCTCACTGGAAATAGTGATATAATCTTTGCTGAGGTTAAGAGCATTCCTACAGTTCATGATGAATGAGCTTGAAAATAAAGTAGAAGAAAGAAGTTAACATGTTTTCTGTTATTATTGCTATTGGCTCCTGCACATGACTGGTGTTTCTCTTAAACAGTCACGTGAGAAAAGTCCAGTTTCCTTCACCTTTGGATAATGCCTACCAGAGAACTAGAGAAAACTTTGATCAGAAGACAGCCACAATAGTTATGGAAGTGAGATCTTAGGAATGAGAAAACAGGAAGCAAATTCTCCACAGCCCAAAGAGAACGTTTTGTACAGGCACAACATTCACTTCAGCAGAGCTGCATTCATTAGCATCAGGAATTAATTTAGCTCAGGATTCTTTCTGCAGGGAGGGAAAATATTCCTTTTATTTATGTCATAGTTAAGATTAGCACTTGTTACGTGAAAAAGTCAAGGCTGTTCTGCTGTAAGACAAGAATCATGGCATTCACAGTTCAAAATACACCTTGAACACATTAACCATCGAAGTTCAGTGGGTTATTCTAGCCAGATATTTTGGTACTCTTCAGAAAATGAACTTAAAGACATCAGAATTCATTCCCTACGCAGTACTTGAATCAGATATGGACACAGATGGTTACCTTGACTCTAGGGGCAAAGTTTCATTTTGCAAGATAACACTCTTAAGTCTTTAAATGAAGCTTCTCACTTTCTACAAGCACTAATAAATATATCTTTCTCTTTTTCTATTTTTTTTTTGAAGAGCTTTCCAACTATACTGATGAAGTATTGCATTCAGATAACTTATCAACGATTATATATTATACACCCACCAAACTTGTTGTACATGAGTGCAGATATACTACATAGCATTTGCTATAAGGAGAACGTTTGCTTGACCTAACAGCTCAGTAGTGTTGAGCTGAGGTTTTACTGAAATAATGTCCCTGAAATTCTGTTCCTATTTTATTGCATTCCAACATCATCTTTTAATTCTAAGCATGTTATATCTCATGCTGCTTCAGTCCAGCTGAAGAACTCGATTTTCACAACTATGTAATCTGTAACTGAAGCTCATTAAAACAGAAAAGACTATTTATTTTTTATTCCAGAGAATAATGCAATGTCACTTAAGATAAAATATAAAGAGAGACTTGAATGAAGACTGCTTGAATTCAAAGAATCCACTTTTTTTCCTCTCCTGTCACCCACAACCTTTATAAATCTTGCAGAAAAACTAATGAGTAGCACCTGACACTGTTTATCTATTTTTCACATTTCTTTTAGTAACCTTCTAGAAGACTGTTTGTATTCTGACATTTTTCATTACCAATGTGCTAGCTTAAGGGCATTTTGGATTATTTTAAATTGTCTGCTCTACATGAAGCAACATTTTATTTTGTTAGTAATACCCGAAGATGTGAGAAATTTACTTGTAAAAAAATACATTTCCACTCAACAATGTTGTAGGGGGAGAAGTCAGAAATGTAAAGTTATTTTCTGTGAAGATGGACAAGTCTTCTATGGCAAAGGCTTTGCCTTACAAAGACAATTTTCTTGCAAGGTATATTCTACTTCTTTCCATAAGTAAGATGGAGAATGCACTAGAAAAGTTAACTATGGAGTAAAACTGCCCAAACTTTTCCAAAAGCAATAGTGAAAAGTTCTGTTTCAAATTTCTCTCAGAATAATTCTCACATAATAGTGACTTCTACAGGAAAGGGGGAATCTGAGGAATGAAGAGGCATCTACATGGCTGGAAAAGGAACAGACAGACAGTGTTGTGACACCTCATGGACAGATGTCTTCTGAAGAGAAAGGCTTATTAGGGTTACTGATGTCTTCAGAAAAGATAAGAAAAAAACAAACAACCAAACAAAACTTCTTTATAGATAAAAGGAAAAGTGAATGGCAGAAAGAATAGACTGAAAGCCAAACCACTTGTAATAAGGAAAGAAAAATGAAGACTGAAAACTGAAAGGAAGAATTAGGGATAGTCTAAACAAAATTTTAAAGCTGTGACTTGTTTACAGCCCCCTCAAAAGCTGCAGACAGCAGAGAAGTGGTCTCCACTGTAGTGTTAATTCACGGTGCAGCTCCCCTGTTTGCTTTTACCTCACCCCTGTTCTCAGAAACCTGTAGCTCCACTGAGGTCATGTTTTAAGTTCACTAGTTAGTTGACACTTCAGATGGCCACTGGAGTATTGCTGACACTGGAGCTAACAATGCAACAAGGACTTCACTGCACTCTGAGCTGTACATACAACACACCTCTGTCACTAAGCCAGTTGTTCTGTGGTGTTCACACATCCTTTTGAACCATCAGCACATAACAGCCCAAGCTGGGCTAAGGGTATCTCTTTACTGTCACAATGTAGGCCAACACGGACTAGCTGCAAAAAAGTGAATGTGGCCACTGATAAAGGTTTAGCTGTGCTAAAAATTCTATGAAACTTTCCAAGAAACAAGCTAAAATAACTTTTTCACCTCTGTATTATCAAGGCTGGGCTGCTTCCAGTCCCTGAGTGAGTTCATATGGCTGTATAAACATATTCTGCCTAAAGAATAATCAATTATTTCTTAAGTAATTAATTGTTTAAAGTTAAAGAAGGAAAACCCATTGTACAAAAAATCCTGGAAAGGACTGAACACACCCTTTTCCCATCTTTCATTTTCCTTTTTTACACTACCTGTGTAGCTCCAGAAGGCCATGTAACTGGGAATGAAAATAGCAAAATTTTTATTAGGTTGAAATAACTGAACAATTTAAATTAACTCACTAAACATGTAGACAAACACACAGCCATCCCTAAACTCCCAGATGCTATTCCAAAAAGCCTTGTCCTGGAGGAAGAATTAAAAAAATCCCATAGCTTTCAGCAAAGTCACACTGCAGAGAAGATAGTGTCCATTCCACTCAAGTTTCAAGGACTCATTAGCAAAGGGGAGGTAGCCTCTTGCCTCACTGGAGTTCCAGAGGTTTGTGATCTACCCTTGTGTTCGGGTTAATCACCTGCAAAGTAGTATTTTTTATTTTTTTTCTCCACTGGGGAAAGTGATATATTGAAGCTCTTCCTCAAGCACTGCTGGCTAGAAAGGAAAGTGAAGTTCTACTATTCCATGCATCATCAGGGAGCTGCAAATCAAGTGTCACAATACAATTCACAATGTCAGCTTTTAAATTTTATTTCTGTAGAATCTGTATTATAAATATAGGAAAGTATAGCAATTAATGAAAACAATTTCTCCCCCACTTTTTGACTTTGGTTACTATAAATGTATTGTACTCTATTAACAATAATTCCTGTTTGGGCTCAACATAAGGGTGTATTTTTGTCCTTGGGTAAACACCTGACAAAACAGTTTTATTACTCAGAAAATAGAACCAGGTGTTTTCATGTTGCCTATAGCAGCAAAAAGTCCAAACATCACCACCTCCTTATGGTAAAAGGGTAAGGTGTTATCTTCTGAGCTCCAGCTCCCTTCCAAGTCTGATACTGAATCCACGAAGCACTAGCTTGTGGACAAAAACATCCAACTTTTTCCTAGAATCATAGAATGCTTTGGGTTGCAACGGAGCATCAAAGATCATTTGGACCAAACCTCCCACAACAGGCATGGCCATCCTTCCCGAGATCAGGTTGCTCAAAGTCCTATCCAACTGGAACACTTGCAATGATGGATCCCAACCCTTTTGTTTCAGCATGCTTATTGCAAAAAATTTCATTCTTATGCCCAATCTAAGTCTAGCCTCTTTCCATCTAAAGTCATTGCTCCTTGTCCAGTTATGGACTTATGCATGCCAGCCACCACAACGGGGTCCCACCTACGATCCCCCAAAACAAAGTCCAAGTAAAGGTTTCCAGTTTGTCTTGTATTAGTTGTTGGATTACAGCTTGGGCTGAGTGCTAAATGGGACTATTCAGAGAGAAGAATACAGTTAATCAAACTCATTAGATAACAGTCCTGTCACTCTAGGCCCTATTAAAAAATAAATAAATCTTCCTCTGCCTTTCTTATAAGCCCCCTTTAAATATTGAAAGGCTGCAACAAGGTCACCCTGAAGCCTTCTCTAGGCTGAACAACCTCAAATCTCTCAGGCTTTTCTCAGATGAGAGGTGATCCAGCCCTCTGATCATTTTTGTGGCTCTCCTCTGGACCCATTCGAACTGATCCATATATTTCTTCTCCTGGGGACCCAAAAGCTGGATGCATTACACCAGGTGGGGTCTCATGTGGGCCCATTCATTCTTCCTCTGGAACCATGTGAAGTGACAACAGTGCAGAGGCAACATCTTTAATTTGGACATCTTGTCAGTAATAGCAAGAGACCAAATACTAGCACTTGTTGATCATAAGCTTTTGCACCTCTTGACTACCCAGTCTGCAACTGTTCTCTGACTCCTAGCTGGTTTCACACCAGGCTCCTGTACAACACTCCCAGTCCATATCACATTGCCTTCAACTGACTGAAAACAACTGTGTCTGGCAACAAGCTTTCTTGGCAACTCCTGGAAATATCTAAACTGATTTATTATACTTTTCTGAATTTCATCCTTCATTTCACTGAAATAAAATTATTTAGGTTTATGAGTTTGACAAATTCAAGAGGACATTTAGAGCTGACTTAAGTGAACAAATCTTCTCTTATAACTTACTTTCCAAAAGTAAATAATCAGTAAGTTATTTCCTCAAACCATGAGTGAAGTAGCAATGCCCACAGTATGTGATGCCTTGATCCAAAAAATACTTAGATGTTTCATTTTAAGTTTAAGCCCATTGCAAAGCTTCCTGCAGTATTTTAAATACAGGCAAGGAGCATATTTTAAATAGTGTGAATATTTTAAATAGTGAACTCGACTAGGTGTCTGCTCAAGTTCAAGTAACATCTCTAAATCTCTTCTTTGTCCAAATTGTACATCTAATAAAGGATGTTTCTAGTAGAGAAACAGCACAGGGGGTTTTATGACTTCTGAAATACTTCTTGTTCCAAAACTCTTATAAAGGGATTATTCAATAAAGGTGATAAAGGTGGGTTTGGATTCCATGTTTTATATTGCAGTACTATACATAACTGTGTGTTCAATAACTTGTCATAATACAAAATTATCTCAACTAAGAAATGATTCATAGCTCTAAAAAGATCCTGTTATGGAGGAAGTTTAGCAGAGAGAACGAGCTTTATTTGCATTTAAAGTTAGAACAATTTTTATGGCATTTAATGGTTTTCAACATGGAGAGATTTATTGCCCCATTCTTTGTCAAATAACACTTTTCTTAGTTATTAAGAAGAAAGCTGACATTTCAGTTTAAAACTCAAAAGAAACACAAAACTCCATGGAGCCCCTTGGAATAACTTGTCAGAATGAACCCAAGACTGGAATGCACTAACTCAGCTACTCTTACCCACATAACAGCATAGATGTAAAGGTCTAGATAAGCTGAGGAAGACCCTGGAAACATCCTCCAAAGCCTTCTGGCCACCCTATTCTGCAGGCATGATTGACTGTGTCATGTTTATTGTTAGCCCATCTGGACAACAGGTGCAGTACTTAATGGCCACAGTGTCTTTGGTTATTGTATTTCTTCATGACACAATAGGCTGCACACTGACCCTTGGTAACAGACAGACTTCCTACCCATTTCTACAGTCAAAATCTGAAAACAAAACACTTTTAAAGCTTTTTACCTATCTAGAAATTTGGTACAGAGCTCCCCCAAACAACACTCATCCTTCAAATACTTAGTCTGTTAAGCTTGTGTAGAGACTATTAAAGAAAGAGGAAAAAAAAGAGGCCAGAATTTCAAGCTTGGGAGCTTCTAATTGCCTCATGCTTAAACTACAAAACGTAGATAAATTGCTGCACTAAAACCACAGAAGATCCTCCACCCAATTTGTGTCAATGTATCTCAAGCTCAGTGATGCTAATCCCGGGGAAACTTTTTCATTTAGTCCTCAGAGAATTCATTTTGGACCCGTTTCTAATGAGTATATAAAAGATTACTTGGATGTTTTGGTAAAGCTACCCAATAAATTAGTCAATCTGAAATTTTATTAGCCACAAAGCATTACAGATGTCATAGAGCTGAAGAACACTGAGGGAATTGAAGGCATATTAGTCATTTACTTAGGCAGATACCAGAGATCAGTACTCAGTACAGGCTGTTAGTTGTAACATTAAGCTAATGGGCTAATAGTTGCAGCAGTTTTTATAAGGTTTTTGTACTGAGAGGTGTGACCCCTTATTGAACCAATTTATGGAAACCCAGAGGGAGTCCTAAATTTATTCCAGTTTCATGAATGCATGGTCTGGATTAAGAAACCAAAAGCAAAAAGGGTATGCATAAAAAACACTGTGTCAACCAGTCACCCAAAATTTACATGCTTGAAAACTTTCTGTTTAACAAATGACTTGAGATGATAAATGTTTAAAATAAATGTAACAATTTGGTATTAAAAATGTTCCTATTTCATCCAGTACATATTGCAGGGCTGTGGGTTTTTTTTTTTCTTCTCAACCATACCTTTGGCTACTTGTCTAGTTGCAAACTTTTATAGATGTGAGAAATATTTTGAGAAGTTATTTGGAAACGGCCTGAGGCAATTTCAAACTTAACAGACCCTGTCCCACCAGAGCTCATTACAGTGAATTTTATAACAAAGTATGCTCTACTTAATTTTCAGGGCTTAGCCAAGCGTACTAGAAATGCAGTTACATTAAGTGCAATTACTGATATAATAAAAGCAGTGGAGGGCTGTTTAAGACTGAAGAACTAGCAGTAAACAGGGGCTCCATGTTCTCTAACAGCCAGTGATGTGTCATAGCACCACAAGTGTGAGGTTTTGTCTGCTGGGGAAGGAAAAAAACCATAAAAATGAAGCAGCATGTCCTATGGAGGGGGAATAAAATAAGAATCTTCTGTCCTTCAACAAGTCCACAAAGATAGAGTGGAAAAGGATAGAAAAAAAAATAAATTCCCTCCAGTTATGCCACTAGCATCCCCTTCTCTCTTTGAGCAGGAGTCCAAAGCAATAAACTCATATTCCCACCAGTAAAGAAAATAGGCAAATTCAATTCCATAAAAAGTGAGACTAATAGTAAGTGACTCATATAATGCACAGAACGATCTGGTTTCATAACTAACAAAGTTTACTGTCAAATAATAGAAAGGAAAAAGAAATATCATTTTTCTGACAGGAAATTATAGCAGCTTCTTATTTAAAATAAAACAACCCACAACAGAACCGGGCTATTGACTATAAAAGCAGCACAACTGTTAACATGGAATTATTTTGATAACTAAACCACCACTCCTGGGATTTAAATGATGTCTTGTATGAAAGTAAAAGAGAAAAATATGTTAAGGACAGAAGGCAACTGACCTCTCCTGACTCACTTCTGATAGAAGACAACTGAACACTCCTGAAGAAATTAGTGACTAAGTTTTACTACATGGGACTAATTTTTAATTTGATTTTGTTTTTAAATCCTGAATCTTAATTTCTTGTATTTATCTCAACTACCAATACTCAGTTAATTCATACAAGTTGTCCTTCTGATTCACAGAAACTGGTTTACAACCTGGCTTTATGCTAAAATTTGAAAGCAGAAAAGGGTTTCATTATCCATGGCTGCAGATATCATTGTCACTTCACACACAGTGAAACTAAAAAATTTTGGAAGGTGGAAAAAATTCTGATTTTGTACTCTGCACAATAACAATTTTCTGAATTGTGAAATAAAAAACATTTCCTGTGCATAATTAGTGTCAAATAGAAAACCAACAAGAAAAGAGACAGAATTTGAACGAATATGAATTTGAGTGGGTAAATGAAGTAAACCACATTTTGGCTTATGCTACCATTTTCCAGCAAAAAAGACACACTGAGCATATTTGGACTGTCTTTAAAGTTGATTTCAGGTTTTGAAGGACACAGAAAACAACAACAAAATGATTTAAAAAAAGAACACCACATATTAGTGGGCTATGCTGCTACAGCAATACCCAGGATAACTCTGGCTGAAAATCCCATATGTGGACCTAGAAATAATCAACAGTACGTAGAGAGACAAATAAAAATTACTTAGACAGTAGATCTCATTACTGACTCTGAAATATGTAGAACAAATTAAACAGATGCATTTTTTCTGCTCACAAAGCATATTAAAAGAACTTTTGATGTACCTGTTATCCAGTACTATCCTCTGAGCTATGGAAACATTTTCAAGACATCACTGAGTGTTTTTTCTTGCCCATTTTTCCTCTCTTTGCTGAAGGTCAGACACAGGGGCTGTGCCTCCACCAAGACTACTTTGCTGCTGACTTCAAATCTATTTATTTACAGCAATGTGATGCATCTATCTTTTTTCATAGTAACATAATCCTACAACCATCACTTTGATATCAAGGGAAAGCAGCAATTGTTTATATAGGCTTAAGTAGACCACAGAGAAAAGGTCATCACATTATTTCAGGAAATTATTTAATTGGCCTTCACATCTCCTATTACACTGAAGTCCACACAGTAGATAATGTATCATTTCATATTGCATTAACAAATTCTATGATGTAATTCTGGAAAATGTTAACTACTGCTCAGTAAAATACTACAGTCACTGATGAAATAGCCACAGTGGTGTAGATAGTGCTGACATAATAGTAAAATATAAGGAAATGTGTTAATGGTGCAAATCTCAGTAAAGACTAATTACTAAAACTGAGACAATGCACTGGAATTTGAAATGTATCTAAAGGAAGGAATTACTGCCTCTGACATTAAAGCAAGACATGATGGTTTAGCTCAACTAAAGATTCAGAACAAGATGATATCTTACTATTGCCAAGAAAAGTCATAACCACCACCAGAAGTGATTCTCTAGTAAGTGATTTTGTGTTAGTAAGAAAATTCAAAACTAAAAAAAAAAAAGAAATCTCAACAATCTCATTCTAGTTTGGAGATCTCATGGTGCATTAGGGAGACCAACAGAAATCTCAAGAGGGAAGGTGTAGGATTTGAAGAGCGTTACAGGTAGTCATAAAACTATGACCTTGAAAGTTAGTAGGAGGGCCAATTAACTCAGTTTCCCTTATCTGGAAACCTTTATCTTCACCCCTTTAGGATTGTTTCGCAAAGCCTGGGTTTTCCTGGCTGTGGCTAGGGGGGTCCCCCCTGTTCAAGGAATAGCTGGATCCAAACCTGTCTGATCACACACTGAATGATTTCTGTGAATTTCCTGGATGGCAATTCACTTAAAAAGAACTTATTCAGAGAAGGTATGGATTTGATGACTGTGTGGAACAGATCACTACTAGCAGAGCTCTTATCCAACTGCAACACAAAATAAATGTACTGATATTGGCATGGAAACAAAAATGTCAGGACTGAAACTAAAAATAAAAATTCAAACAGAAAAATAAAAGCAGAATGAATGAAAATATGTTCCAGGCTTAACATGGATAATATCATCTTAATATTCTTAATACAATGATGATCACTACACTAAGCACTGGGAACCAGGTCAGGGCAAGGAATAAAAGAAAATTGTATTAATCACAATCTCCAAAGGCAAGCCATAAAAGCCATATCACACACACTGAAAAATAATTCATTAAACTATATCCCAGCTGGAAGTAGAGAAAAACAAACAGAATAAAAAGACACTAAGCAGCAGGGAGAAATAAACTTTATGGAACTGTCAAAGCATGAACAATAGGGAAAAAAAAAAAAGAAAGGAAACAATAAATGTGCCTGGCTTATTGGTAAAATAGCCACATTAGGACAGACATGAGAATTAAATTTAAAGCAAAACTCGAGATATAGAGATAATGCCAAGCTTGAAGTATCAAAATTATCCTACTGCAGTTCAGGACATTCAGTACTTGCAAATTGTGGTTTGGCAGTACCTCCCAATGAAAGGAACATCACTAAGTGCTATCATTTGTGGAGCATCGAGGCACATCTCTTCAGACTTATGGACCAGAAGATGAACAACGCAAAAATGTCCACATTTCAGGACTGATTGATACAGCAAAAGTATGTGTAGACCCTGTATGGGAAGGACAGAATGCTTTCTCTGCTAGTTTGTCCCCAGGTTTGATTCAGCACTGAGAAGCAGTACTTTGCATAAACATTTCCAAGAGCCCTTTTGTAATGTTACGTACTTCTTTTTAAATTTTTTGAGGAACAGATGGGAGAAGGGAACACTATGGTAATGAATTCCATTGTATAACAGCATTAAAAATAAGGAGGAATATTACACAGTGTATTTTGTTCAAAGAAATTAATACTGGCTGTTTTGAGTCTTCACTAGCTAAAAATGCCCTCCAGTTTTGGCTTCCTCAATTTTTCTGTACCTCAAAAGCTTGATTTACAAGTGGCTGTTCAGCAGCCACAGCTTATACAGGCTTCATCTGGAGTTGTGGTTATTCAAAAGAGGTGAAAATGTGCCACAAAACATTTGGGCAAGGAGGCATCCAAAGCTACTATAACTTTGGAAAATTTCAGCCCAGGCATCTACAAGGTTCTGCTGCAACTGAAGGTCTTTATAAGCAGAGATACCAGTGTGTGCATGTGTGTATAAGCAATGTATAAATGGTGGTGCTTGGAAATGTAAATTATGTTAATCTTTCTATTTGATCCTCAGTTAAGTAAAATTGGTTTTGTATTTCACATGCACTGAATACAACAGAAGGAGGATGGATTTTTCAGATGAGCCAGAAGGATTGTAGGTGCCCAGCTTCCAGAAAAATACAGAGGAAGCTGAGGTCCCAGATTGCTTTAGATTCTTTAATGTTGCTGTTAGAGAGTATTAAATCAATTATGTCTGAACATAATTCATTCACCACCATTGACATATGACAAAACGAATCTTAAACCATGAGTTATTGACTTTACTGAATCAAAGCATGTTTTTTCAATTAAAAAAATGCTGTATATCCTGGATACAGTTTTATGAAAGCTCAGTAAGGATCCAGGGTAAATGTTCTCACAAAAGACATTAAGCATTTGCAAATGCCAAATTCTTGGATTTAATTCTTTCTCTCCCTCTTTTTCCCCTTTGACACCCTGACTCCCTATTCCATGTTATGGGCTAACGACCTGCAAATTACACCTTTATAAAGCAAAACTGTTTTTCTGCTAGAGGAATGAATAAAATTGTATTTGACACATCAAAATTTCTTTCCTCCACCCTCCTTTTTATAACTGAAAAAGAGTCAAACTAATTTAAGCCAAATCTGATTTAAAAATCCTGCTGAGATGAGACTTTTAAATACCAAGTTTCAGTCTAGAGTGAATTTTTATGGCTACGTTATAAACACCTGAAAAACAGCAGGTGCCATAGTAATATACAGTTCATGTTTTTATATGATTTCATTAGTTTCAGAAGTAGATTCTAGTCAAAGTGAGGGTTTTTTTCTTAATTTTAACTTGTTCTGGATATTACAGTTCCAACTAAATGATTACAACCCAGAAACAGTTTGGTATGAACACATGTACATAGTTTAGAAAATTATCCAATGGATACATTTACAATTTGGCTAAGATAAGAAAACACTCCTGCTAAAAACTCTCTGAATGGTGACCATCAGATGAAACTCCTGCCAGAGAAACCTGGTTAAACATCAATCAGTGGTGAGTGTGTGGTGCTTCAATTCACTGTTAGAACACTCAGTTCCATACTAATTTCAAGATTCACTCGAGTTCTTTTTAAACAACAATGCAAGTATTATTTTAAAAAGTGATAAAAATACTTGTATGCTTTAGGTAAACATACGTGTTCTTAATCCTTCAGGCTTAAGAGTGTAACTATTTATTAATGCTCAAGAAAGTAAATCTGAATTAACTACATGTAAGAATGTAAAGTGGATTTGTCAAATTGCATTAAACTGCTGTCTGGACAATCTCATTCAGAATTAAAATAGCTTTGATGCCTTTATATCTAATACACTTGAGAAGCAAAAAAAAACCAAAAATGAATAAATAAAAATTAGCAACCCTAAACAGGGGCTCCAATATATGAAGCAATGCCTTTAGAGTAAATAAAAATTAACTTTGTTTTGCTCTGTGGTAGCTTACATGCACACACCTAGTACAAAAATCACACAACAGTTTCTCCTTAAATGAAAGATAGGCCCAACTACATGAGATATAGCAGGGTAAAAACATGTACCTGAACTGCTCCTGTAAAGCCTCTGATGCTGTACAAGTTTATACCCTCCTTTAGTTCTAAGTAATTCCTGCACACCTGTCTGTACTGTGGTGTAGCTTTACTACTACATTGTACACTTAATTTTGATATATTTCAAACAACTAATAGCCTACATTTTAATAAAAAAATACTAATATCAAGGTGTGATTTTTTAAAAAGCTTGCACATGGTTTTCTGCTTGCAACTTCCAGTAACAGAGGCAGACACAGTTCACATGCAAATGAGCATTACTGCAAATAAAAATATCACATGAAATATTGCACGTGCAAAGACTGGAGGCATAGCTTCCTCCAGCAGAGCATTAAAATTACCAGAGAGCAACAGCCAGAGCAGAAAGCAGCCCCTCAAATATGAGGGCAAATATGAGGCTGGGGGAGAGCATCATTTTACCAGGATGGGAAATACAGATTTCAGTCTTCCCAATGAGAGAGCAGGAGACATCTCAGCCCTTGCAGCCCATAAACACACCAACCAGTAGCTAAAGTGGCCCAGAGAGAAACTGCTCATTCTTCTCCAAGCTTGTTTTCAAAAGGCCATGAAAATCTTTTCCATACCTCCTCTTTGGAAAGCGGTTTCTGTCAGAAGGCAGCAGGCACTGGGAGAGGGGTTGCTTGGCTCTACAGTGTGACTGCTGTCCTCAGCTGCCTTCAGCTCTAGTGCCACCCAACACAGCTCTGGACACTGTTCTGAGACAGCAGGGCCAGCCAGAGAAAGGCCCAGGCTAAAATGGCTGCCAAGGTTATTGCCTTCACCATGGTTATTGCCTTCACCTGTACAACCCACACCTCAGGCACCTGATCAGCACCACCTGAACCTCCTCCACTGCACAGCCCGCTGTTTTAAAGTACGGGCACAAGTTTAGCCTACATGTGCCAGGCTAGAAACTGCACCCTTGTGTAGGATGTGCTCGGCTGGAACGTGAGCCATGGAGACACATCCTGCACCCCCATCTCCAGATACACTTGGTACCCTTGAAAAATTCCATCGACATGAGCATAAGGATTATTGTCACTGCTCAGGCAAATCCATCTAGGTCACATAATGAACATGTTGATACAGAAAGAGTGGTAGCATCCATGAAATGGATAGGTTAATAAAGTCCTTCCTATTACTTTTCTCTCCCTGAGTTTGTCTTTGATGTGCCATGGGAAGGCTGAAGAGAGAGAGATTGCCATGGGGGATTTTGAGAAAAAGTAGCCTTTGGCTTAATACAGAGCCTGAAGATTACAGCAGAAGTACACAGACTAGGAGAATCTGCCAGCTCAACATTATCCCATGTTCATTTTCATTTAAAATATGCAATTCCTGTTTTGTTAATTCCATTTCTTTCAAGTATACGTGTAAATTACAAGATGCAGACATTGATTTTAGGCACTAATATTAAGGGAAGAATAATCACAAAATACTATTGTTTTCATCAACAAGATGTCTATTTGAAAGGACACAAAAGTACTTCAATATATAATAAAATCATTAGCACACACAATAATATGGTTTTATACAAATGGTAAATTTAAAGTCTTCTTTAAGTTACAATTTGTCAGCTCAAACCCCTCATTAGCATGAAACATTCAGTTTTTATAAAGCTTTGGCACTCCTCTTCAGGGTTTACATTAGGTATTCACTTAAGTTTACTACACTTGAAAAGAGTTGGCATTAACCCTCTGAACAGCCTTTCATTAATCCAACAAAAATGTGATTGTGCATCTATGCATAAATTAATTCAAATCTGGGGTGCTCTGCAGATATTAATAATTATCAGTATTTGTAGAACCACAGCTTAAACATATTTTCCTGTAAGCTTCATTTTGCTGACAAAAAAAAAGTGAGCCCCTTGCACCCTTCAATCTTATTTTTTGTTCTAAAAGAAGATCAGTTTAATTCTCCTTTTCTGTCTCACGGAGATGCAGAAAATATATATTTATGTGAAAAATTAATGGACAGACTCCTAGCCCAATGATAAGGACTCCTTTTGTTTGTTAAATGTGCTAGTGGCCTAGTGGGAAGCATGGAATCAATTTTTTCACCTCCCTGTTTCTGTTTGCACATCTTTAACACATAGAATTTGCCCACATTGCTTTGTAAAGCCTTAGTAGATGTCTTATGATTTAAGCTGAGTTAGTATCTTATCTGCAGCTACTAAGTCAAAAATAATGATATTTTCAACCAAGTTATGTATCTACAAGAGATAAGGGTAGCTCGTGATAGCAAAAGACCGAGAACTGTTTCTTAATGCTTCTAGCTTATATTAGAACAGGAATTGTAACTTTTTAAATCTTGTGTGTCTTTGGTTTGTGTTCCTAGCAAGTATTAAATTTATTTTTTTTACCAAAGATTACCTGACCCACTGTGCTCACTATTCTTGCAATCATGACAACAAGGAATTAATTCAGAAAGCCATGACGATGAGGACTTCAAAATATCCATATGTATTTTAAGTCTACTGGACAGGAAAACACAACCCTCAAAAGTGCCCTACATGTTAAAAATCACACATTGATATGCAATAACTTATGTTCTAGGTCCCCATTAGTCATAATCATTATCAGTATAGGTGGGAGAGGATCTGCTGGAGAGCAGCCCTGTGGAAAGGGCCTTCGGGGTGCTGGTGGATGAAAAACTGGCTATGAGCCACCAATGTGCAATCACAGCCCAGAAGGCCAATCACATCCTGGGCTGCATCAAAAGAACTGTGGCCAGCAGATAGAGAGAGGTATTTCTGCTCACAATGGCTAAACTCAGACAATCTAGCATTGAGTAAGTTTGAATTAGAAAGCAGACTCTGGAAATCCTGTTGTGACTAACCCCTAAATGCTGCTGACACTGAGAACCTACCTGTGCAGTGCTAAAGCACACAAGACCCCCCCAAAAGAAAGAAAAGATAGCTCACTATGAAATTAAAAACTATTTTCTCCTCTTTCTTTAATGTCTTCCACAGTTGCTGCACAGCAGATGGTGTTATTACGCAGAATACTACCCTGTGTTCTTAGAGTGTTTTTCACCCAGGAATTTCATAGATTACTACACAACTACTCGTGCATAATTAATATATTTAACACGTGGCTAAACTAAAGTACAGAGAGAAGTCTAAGGCTAATTCTGAAAGATCACAAGTGCCCAAAATGTCCCATGTCTGAAGTTAGACAAAGTCTTGATGAAAGACAGCAGCAGTGCCACCATCAGAGCAATTCTGTTCCTGGCTCTTAGGCTTTGTCAACATTCCCAGTCTGTGTTCCTCAGTGTCTAATGATATCCAACAAAATCCTACAACTAAAGACAACCTTTTGAGTCCAAGACCCTTCTTGAGCCTCTACATTAAATAATCTTGTTATACTGATTTTACTCATGCAAAAAAAGACAGACAAAACCAAGAACCAGCTCTTGCAATCTGCACTACACCAGCATTGCCAAAGGATATGAATGATTTAACAGTGGAAAAGGAATGAAAGAAAGCAAACAGCTTTATTTCTTAATTAATATTGACTGCTTTAAGTACATATGGGTGAGTTAA
Source organism: Chloroceryle aenea (assembly GCA_013399075.1). Taxonomy (NCBI): domain Eukaryota; kingdom Metazoa; phylum Chordata; class Aves; order Coraciiformes; family Cerylidae; genus Chloroceryle; species Chloroceryle aenea. The sequence continues at coordinate 135,826 of VWZY01001073.1, read as the reverse complement.
ACTGAAACATGCTTACTTCACACTAGAATTATATTAACATCAACTAATTGAGATGACATTAAGACATAAAGTGGGAAAACTTACTTAATGGCAAGCATAACACAGGTACTAAGTAGCAGAGTAATTTCAAATGGAGCTCCTCATTTTGAGAGTCATTACCTGTCCTGTCTGTGCATTCAGTGGCAAAAACATCACAGTCAGTCTTATAAGTCAATTCAAAGTAATAGTCTGATTCTATTTTTTATTCTTTTTCTCATTATCCAAATGATTCATTTTAAGCAGAAAAAATGTGAACTCTGTAACCTATCGAAGAAAAGGACTAACAAGTGATTTAAGTAACTAAGCTGCTTAAAACTCCTTCATCTGTTGCTTTTCTGTCTGATTCATTCTCAGCTGCTTCAATGAAAATGGTCTAAAAGTCATGCCAGTTTTAATAAATCTATATTAATTAGAACTGACAGAGCATTAAGGCTTTATAACACATTTACAGCAGTATATGCTTCTGGAACCCTATCAACTTTTTCTTTTCTTACATATAATGAGAGTTTTCCAAAATTACTTGAAATTAAACATCCAAATTCATAGTAACATGGCAGCCAAAAACCATCCCAAAGTGCAATGCAGCAAGACTGGTAGAAGGAAGAAGAAATTTAATTAGTATTTTTGATGGTGAAAAATTCACTTCTGATCATTTTTATATTTGCTTTCTACAGACCATAGTGCATCCTTCTGGGTGTTTGTCAGCAAAAAGCAAATGTTAAGTTTTTCACTCTTGCCAACCAAGTTCCCACATTACTGCAGTGTAAATGATACAAAACCAGTGCTGTTCCAGAGTCAGCTCTTCAAGTCTCCCAGGTTGCTATGTGATAATATGTATGTCATATTCTTACCTCTGAGGTAAAGCTGTCATTGAAAGCACTTCCCTGTTCTGAATCAGTATATACATCCACATCATTTTTTTTACTGTGTTTAAGATCAGGCTCAACTGAACAACTGCTTTGTTTAAGACACTGCTGCCTCTTCCCTAGCTCGTTTTGGAGGTATCACCAACTGAGCACAATAATTTCTACTAACTTAGTTTCTGATGAAGTATGAGAAGCAATGAATTTTCTTGGTTTTTGATGACTACTCCTAAAATCATTCTGCATTTACTGTTGTTATGTCTAAATAATACTACACTTCTCGTCACATAGTTAAGTGTGTTTCTGTAGCTATACCAGTCTAAGAATAAAAGGAAAGCAAAATTTGTAGTAAGATGACACTGAACCTGAAAGTATGTTAACTTTTCCTCCTCTGACTTTATCAGCTGTTGTAAACATAAAGCAACATTGAGAAGATTACAATGGCCTTTCACAGCTATCTAAGGCAAACTGCAAAATTTTTCCATGACTCTTCTACTTTTTTTACACTTTGCCCACTTGTGGTGTTGGATGATTTAAGCTTGAATTAATGCTAATTGCCTGAGGGCTTCTACACTATTCATTTTGCATGCATTTCTAAATGCCTTGTAAACTTAATGAGTTTATGCCTCATCTATGATGACAATCACTTCTTTGAAAGCAAAAACTTTCTCTTCGATCTATCTTTTTCTTTTTCTCCTTTTTTCTTTTTGGGGTGTTTGGAACATCTAAGTGGTAAGAAAGTTGAATGCAAAAAGGCAAGTTGTGCCACTCGGCATCTTGTTCCTGAGGAAAACTTTCCTTCAGAAGCCATAGAACGGATGCTGTTATAGATGGTGCCCAACTCAACCTGTTATCTTGGCATCTAACTCCTAATGGAACAGTCTGACCAACTAGTGAGCAGGCACAATGCCATCCAAGCATATGGGCATGAGTACATGCAGCCAAGTGACCATGTAAGAGAAACAAATATGTTTGTGAGGGCAGGAGTCCCAGTCTGAAACATCCAAACAGCTGTCTATCCCGAGGTTTACATGCCTGTGGTTAAGGGGATGCGACATAGCTAATCCAGGTTTTGGCTAAATCAATTTTAAAATGCAAAAATTAGCTTTCTTGGCACAAAATGCATTTTGGGCCCTAGCTATATACCAGTATCTTCAAATCAATATACCAGGTGAATTCCCACTGGACATTTTGGAATTAAACCATGTTGTGAAATATCCAGCGCTCTTCCACTGCTTTACTGCATATAGTGTTAAAGGAAAACAGGACATTCCCTTGGGAGAGTTAAATAACTTGTTTTAAATCTTCAAGAGTTAAAATCCAGAAAAGTATCCTAATTCTGAAATTCCATATTACTAAGGGGAGCAATTTCTTTATCAGGGCTAAACCAGTACAAAAATCACACTTGTAGCCCTATTTTCCCATCAAGCTCTGAAGCATTCTTAGTAAAGTAGAAAAGCAGCTCATTCTGCAAATTAGTACCAAAAAAAATCATTTTGGTTTACAAACTGTTTAAATATCAATAAAATGATTTAACATAAATGCTACTGAAATATACACTCTTACCAAATTGACCTTATGAAATTCTGTATGTTGGAAATTGCTTCATATTTTACTGCTGCTTTGCAATACTCAGTGATTATAGAAGTTCAAAGAGATTACCTTTTTTTTTGTAGCAAAGAGCAGCATCTTCAAAAATGCATTATGTTTATTGTTCACAGCAAGAAGCAAAATTTTCCAAAGTGATTAAATAATTTAGTAGCCTGAATCCAATTTTCCAAAGTGAAAAAAAGTACCTTAACTCACTGAAATCAGTATGTTAATGGAGTCTAAATATAATATTTGAAAATTTGGGAGTGAATCTGAAGCCTCACTACAAGCAAAGCTAATCAGGGTGATATACTGTAAAGATTTTTTTTTTTAAGATATTTCATCCTAAACCTCAGACAAGTCTTGTGGCAAGGGGGAAAGAATATACAGTCTTCATCACAGAAAAAAGTGAGTTTACATGCTGTACACTTCAAGGCTCTGCTTACTTGAAATTGAAGGAATTACAAATAGTGTAAGCAGCTTTTATGTTCCACCAGGAACCAGCATCATAAACCCACAAAACAGTAGATGCAAGGCTGCTTGGTACAAACTCTTCAAACCCTAAAGCTTGAAAACTAGCAGTATGATTTAGAAAAATAATTCATATGTCTGGTTAAAAATAGTACCTGAATGTGATTATTTTACAGGCTTGAATTTGAATTATTATCCCGCAGTACAAAAAAACCCACCCTAGAGCCAAAGCCACACACTTTTCAGCACAGAGCCAGCCACCTTTACCACCACATCACTTTGAGGAACTGGTAATATTCTAGTTTCTTACTGTGGTCTGTTAAATCATTTACATGCAAATGGGATTTTTGTTTCCTCACCATATGCCCTTTAAAAATATGTATTCAGCAAAACACCTTTTTCTTTCTTTCTGCAGCAAATACAACTAATTTTACTTCATGAAGTGAGCAAATTCTCTCTCTATAATTTCCTAAATATGCAATTAAAATAACAAAACACATCCAAAGTTAAATGTTCTTCAAACTTTAGCCACAAAAAGTCACACTAAATATTTTATTCTGGAACTCTTTCTTCTAAATCAAAACTTAGCAGCCTATGTTGAGATCACCAAACTGAGATCTGAACTTCAGATTAAGAACAAAAATTCCCCAAGGCTGGACTGGGTAGCATCCAACTGTTCTGAATCCTGTTTAAGACAGGTTAGAGTGCTTGCAGAGCAGAAAAAAACCCTGTGAAATCTAGATTGATAGCATTTACAGAAAACTCAACTGCTTGTGATTCTTGGAAGAACTGTGATAATATTTTAGTGTAGCCTGAAACTGTAAATTTCAGACTATGTTAAAAATTCAACATCAAAGGTGGTTCACATATATGACTACAGTTCAGATTCATCCATTCTAAATACGTCTCCATTGCAAGGGCAAGTGAAAAATCATCTGAATTTATGTACAAAGCTACATGAATAGTTTTCCTGCTTCAGTCTCCAATTGTTGCAACTCCTAATCACAGAAAAATAAAAAGCTATTCCAGTTCAGATAAAAAAATTCTCAATTCTCCATTGGGAGAATCTTAACTCAGGCTACGAACTCTTTTGTGTTCAGGTAGTATCTGCTTCTCCTGTTAACACTACAGGACTACGTATAACTAACCCAACACAGGGAGCAAGGATTCCCATATCCTGATAGGTTGTCTTCATTCCAAAGCTAAAAAACTCAACCTTTTTATGCTTGCTTGGTGTCTCAAAGACTCTGCAACTATTTCATACAGAACAGACTAGCTCCAAAACAAAGATTCTTGTGAGAGTCCCTTTAAGCTTATGTGCAGACCACTCACCTGAGAGGAGCAGAATCTAACATGCAAATCCACTGGCTACCTGATGCAAACCAATTTCTTTGCAAAATATTTTGGAGACACTAAAAAAAATCTTTTCAGATGACTTATAAAATATGTTCTTGCAAAGATCTCAGCTTTTTCTCATCTGTATTGCTTATCACATAAACAGTTCTGCATGAAAAGTGGGCATAAAATAACAATAGGTATTATAAATTCCCTTATAAGCTCCTGCAAACGCACGATGGAAGATTTCAGCAGACACTGAATATCAATAACAGTTATGTGGTAGGGCTGAAGAGCAGTTAGATTTTTTTAATTGCTCTTTAGTTAGCAAAACGAGCAGTTTCTAACTGATACAAAAATGGAAATAAGTACAGGAGAACAGCAAGTCCCAGACAGATATATTTAATGTTTTCACTAAAGATAACATGTGCTAGACTCACTGTTCACAAAGTCACATACTTAAAAACATAGATTTAAATCTCTTCAGAACTACTGCAGTCCTCTTTGTCTCGCATACACCTTCACCAATTATTCTTACACAATAAATAATGTATATATGGAGTTCTTCATGTTTTACACCAAACTTCATAGGGTAAGAGCCAGTCATAAGTCTGTGTAGCTCAAACTATGAAGCTAGCTTCCCCAGGGAGTCTCCAACCTTTTCCAAGGGAGGCATAAACAAGCCCAGCAAAAATGGGTTGTGTGGAGATTTTTCTGTCTTTTCATTTTTCTGGCAGGAGTAGACAAATATGAAACTGTCTGTCCAACTATTACATTATTCTATACTGAGTATTAGAGATAATTGTTTTGTGTTTTGCTGAGTCCAAAGTGAAAATGAACCAGAAAGCAAAATAAATTAACAGACTGCTCCTGTTATTTGTAAAATCTCCTAAGAAGAGTAAAGAGAAAACGTTCTGAGGTGAGTTTTAGAAAGTTCTGAAGTCAACACAAATTGAACCTGCTTTCCACCAAACTCTGAATAGCCAGGAGGAAAAGGACAAAGATGAGCTAAGCAGGACAAAGTGTAATCACTTTAAACTGAAAGAGGGTAGATTTAGACTAGATACTAGGAAGTTCTTCACTGCAAAGATAGTGAGGCACTGGAACAGGTTGCCCAGAGGGGTTGTTGATGCCCCGTTCCTGGAAATGTTCTAGGCCAGGCTGGATGGGGCTTTGACCAACCTGGTCTAGGGGAAGGTGTCCCTGCCCATGGCAGTGGGGTTAGAACAGGATCATCCTGTTTAACTAACCTGATCTCCTTCAGTGACAAGGTGATTGCTTAGAGGATGAGGGAAAGGTTGTGGATTTTGTTTATCCGTACATTAGTGAAGCTTCTGACATGGTTTTCCCACAGCGTTCTCCTGAAGAAACTGGCTATTCATGGCTTGGATGGGCAACCACTTCACTGGATGAAAAATTGGCCGGAGGGCCGTGTCCAGAGAGCGGTGGTGGAGTTAAATCCAGTTGGCAGTGGTGTTCCTCAGGGCTCAGTACAGGAGCCAGTTCTGTTTAATGTCTTTATCGATGATCTAGAGGAGGGGATCAAGTCCACCCTCAGCAGGTTTGCAGACAACACCA
>VWZY01001073.1:29896-129788 GCA_013399075.1 Chloroceryle aenea | reverse complement strand
ATAACAAGCAGTAGGGTTGTAATACACTGGAACAGGCTGCCCAGAGAAGTGGTGGAGTCGCATCCCTGGAGGGAATAACAGAAGAACCAAGGATGAATCTGGAATGGGGGAGATAGCTGCAACATAAAAAGTCTTGAGTGCTGCTGTTGCTTTTAAGCGGGTGAGGAATTTTAGATTGCAGTTGGAAGACAGAAGACCACTGAAGAGACTAGAGCCTAGAAAAAAAGAGACCAAGCACAGCCATGGTCTTCAGACTTTCTGATGTTATGACAGTGGGCACTTAAAAATTTCATAAACCCTAGAAAAGAAATGGAAAATTGAAGCTACTGCGAAATCACAGAAGTTCCTTAGGAGGCTTTTCTGCAGGCAGAGAAACAATCCCATTCTGAATCAGCTTTCAGTGCTATGCAAGATACTTTACTTTTTACCTAGACAGTTGTTTATAGTGTGTGCTTTGACTACTATGAGTGTACTTTTCTCAAACTCTTGCCTTACAGTAACTGGAATGCAGAAAACACTCAGCTGACAGCTAATGGAAGAAAATCTAGGAGATAGCCACTTCCCAAATGCGTTTCCTCCAGTGTGGATCAACAAAGTCTAATCAGTTGACCTTATGGTTGCCCTCTACAACTTATTTATCTACTGAGCTTTCCCTTGAGATAAGAGGCAATTTTGATCTTTAGTGTTTCAATGAAAGAAAATTCCTCATCAACACATATATTACTTTTCCAGCCATGCTTTTATTTAGTAAAATTATCCTAAGAGAAGTAGATGTGTAGTATAAACTGAAAACCAGTGTGTAGAACCAGGAGAGAAATTCCAGAAGCAGACCTGGAAAGGGTTTAAAATCCTCTATTACACATGGGTACATAAGCAGCATAGTAACTTGGTTCTTCTGGGAATACACTTAAAGGTATTACAAAGCTTAAACCATTTTTCAGGAACATGGTTTCTCTTACAGTAGGGTTCTCCCCTGTGTTTCTCACCTTTACACATGAAAAAACAATGGTAGTGATAATCTATTATTTGTGGTTTAATTTGTTAACAGCAACATGCTAGATAATCTATTATTTGTGGTTTAATTTGTTAACAGCAACATGCTAACTCTAAAAACTACAGACAAGTAAACCAGTTTTGTCTGGTGTACCTGTATTTGCTTCTCTGCTACATAAGTAAATCTGCAACAGAGTTCCACATGCCATGAAGGGTCCTGAAAATTGGTATCTTTTTACACTGATTTCAAATCCATAACTTGCCAACATTTAATCAGGTGATGTTTGAGTAGGACTAATTGGTATTGCAAACTTCTTTTTAGTTTGGATCATGATCTATGTAAAAATGCAATGCCTTAATAAAAACAACCCCAAACCTATAATGAAATAACTATGGTTTTAAAACTCTGAAAGTAGTAAATGTCAGAAGACTTTCAGAGAAATTGTTTTCATTGTCATGCACTACAAATATGAAATCTGAGGTGTAATCCAAGTGAATCAGAAAGAACTTTTCAGATCTAGTATTCTATGAAACTTCAAATTGCTGCAAGTAGTTTCCTACAAATACTGTGGGATCTGCAGGTGTACAGACCCTGGGGGAAAAAAAATCCCACTTAAAAATCCAGTCACTGTTATTTCCTTCTTTCCTTCCTTCTTTGCATCAAGGTAGAAGGGCTTGGTAGAGCAAAAAAAGTAATCAGTTAAACTTTTCTTGGTAAGAAATACAGCAACCTATTTTCTACCTACATTCCTCATCCAGTTATAATAAATTCCTACCTCAGTTTAGTCTCCTTTCCACCTTCAACAGCACTAGAATAGCGTGACCTAACTCCCATTCCCTCATTTTCTTCATTCCTTTGCCTGTTTTTTGCCAAGCCTGCCTCTCTACAGAGTANTAAATTCCTACCTCAGTTTAGTCTTCAATTCAACTAAAACTATTTTCTCCTTTCCACCTTCAACAACACTAGAACNATTCCATGTACAGTGTGAGTTTCCTATAGGAGCTGCAAGCATTAGCCCTTCCTCTTCAACTTGTCCCTGGCTAGGGCAGGAGGCTGCATGGCACTGTACTCCCAGTGAAGTGGTTTACATTGCCTTTCTGTAGCCCCTCTGTGCCCTTTCCAATGCCTGACTTGTCTACTTGCCTTTTAAGCTGGACACCATCCAAAATTTTATATAGGCTTATCACTCACTGAATTCCTTTTCCAGAACAGAACTCTCTAAGATCATCAATTGCTTTTCAATAATTACAGAAGAAAAATATCACCTCCTGCACAAATGTTTGAACTGCAAGCTCAATTGTAAATCCTTCTCCTCATTCACATTAGCTCATCTTTGCTCACCTCTCCTTTTTTTTTGCTATTTTTCCCATTTCTACTATACATCCCCTGTGTTATTCTACAACCACTATAGCTTCTACAACCAACAAAACACTGTAGCATAATATTGAACACGTGTACTTGTTGCTAGTGTAGACCTATTGACTGAGATCATCCAGTCTGCATCCCTCTCTGTCAGTCATCTTTGGGGGTGTGTGGGTGGGTGTGTATTTCTGTCCTTCAGTACATAGCTGTGCTCAGTCCTAAGATCACAGCAATCAGATGAAAAGATATTTTCAAGCATGCAAATGATCCCCTCTGTAGTGTCTTAGATTATTTATTGTGTAGGAAACAGATCAGATTGTTCTGTGCTTCATCTAGTACTTGTGGCACCTGATGAATGCATAAGTATTCTCATGATGAGAATGACCTGTCTTGGGAAAGTAGCTTCACCTACACTTCAATACATCCCTTGACATCTGCAAGTCTGAGGCTTGGGGAAAGAATAAGAGCTGAAAGTCTGCACAGAGAAGTTACCCTTCCGATGTGTAGCAACTGTGCCAGCTGTTAAATTTTTGATGATTTTTTTAATTATTTTTGATCATCCCTAAGACAGCAAAGACTGGTCTTTAGTGGCTAATTCTTACGTGGGTTTTGGTTAGTATGGTATTTGGATGTCAGATTATTGGAAAGTGTTCACAGAGATTATCAAACGTAAGAAAACTGAGAGAAAAACAACAGTTTGCTGATAAATTGTCATTTCAGTGATGGCATTAGGTAGACTACAGAAATTTAGGGAAAGACAGTGAAGCTCTCAACAGCAAGCACAGCTATAAAGAAGCAGCTCATAATTAACAATATTCATTTATGATTGAAAATTTTGTTTCTACTGTCACTCAATTACTGATAACCACAGAAATCAGAATCTCTAATAATTCATTAAGTTCTTTATCTGGATGAAATATTAAAGCATAACTCAATTTTTACATGGCAAGAAGAAATTAAAAAAACCCCACAGATCTATCAGAAGAGTCTCACACTAATAAAACAGGGTAGATTTGAAAACATTGCCTATTTGGACCATCAGGTGATACTATGTAGGGTATATAATACTGAAAGGGCAATCTGATAATCACACTAGAAGCAATTTCAAACCATACTACTGCTGAAAAGTCAATTTAACTTTCCAGCTTTATAAGACTTTGTTATTGCTATTGTTAATTATTTCTCATTTAATGGGAAATTGGCAACAAGGTCCCCAACTGTCATTTTAAATCTGCAATAATATCATGTGAAGCTTTTCGTCCTTATTCCCAAGTCCTGGATTATCAAAGCTAAATGGCAGCTCCAGCATTACAAAAGCTCAGGGGCAGGTACTGTTACACAAATTGCCAATTCAATTAACAGTGTGTAAATGCTCCACTGGCAGGCTGAGGGAAGGACAGCCATTTTGGCAAGTGTCATTCCTAATTTATCAACCTGTCAAACCTTCCACTCAGGTGCCTGCGGTCACTGTCTGCCTCTTAATGCTAAGTTGTAAAGCTGCAGGAACCATTCTTGTAGCGTGACAAGGCACAATACTCAAAACTGATTTTAAAATCAAATGTACAGTTGTCTTAATTATTCTCGGTATAAATGATGTTTTAATTACAAAATCAGAGTGGGAATATTCAGTCAAGATCCAGGATTACACATCTATAGAAGGAGGAGGGTGGATCAAAGCCTGATGCCTAGCTTGTTTTCAGAGGGAGCTCTTCAGTTTTTCTTAATTCAACATGTGATTACTCCCTCCCTTGGCTACTATCGTTTATGGTCTTTAGCTTGACTCTGCTCTTGGTTCTTACCAAAGCCCTGTGTCTCTGTTAAGGCCTTTCAGGAGAAAATCCCTGTGGCAGGACTCTGCATCAACAGATTGGTTTCATCTCCACAGGCTTTGCTCTCCTTCCTCCCTCAGATGTGCCCAGTCACTTCACTTTGGAATTTTTTTAATCTTTTCAGAAATAAAACCAGGTTATGAGCCTCTTCTGTAGAAGAGAAAATCTAAATGACTTCAGATTTCAAGGCCTGGCCTCATTCTTTTTTCCCTGACTTTTTTCCTGAGCTGATAGAAACAGGATAGAGCAACTATTGCATATGCAGATCCGAGCCCCCCAGTGAATCCATGTACTGTGCAGCACGCTGGTGCCTGCAGGAGAGTGCATGAACAGTACCCCCATTATGCACTTCCAGGGCAGGGATGTTACATCAGTGCATCTGGAAATGTTTGCTTTTGGGCTGAATACTTGCTGAGTGTGAGCTGTGGAGTGTTTCACTCAAATCAAGTTTAAATTGATCTGGCCATTTTAAATGAAGGAAAATGGAAGTAGAAAATAAAATAGAGAAAATTGTCCTTTCAGTGTCTTGTGCGACTCCTGTTAGTAAAAATGAACAAAATCCATGGCACAGTAACAGCAAAGAAAGCTCAAATTGGTTAAAATGAATGTGTTCTATAATCTGTCTGTGGACATCATGGGCCAACAAAGGGAAGAAATCCAAGATTACATAGGTATGTGGTAGATAACAAACGGAAGAAATCCAAGATTACATAGGTATGTGGTAGATAACATCATCTATGGTTTCCTATTTACAATAATCGATCTCTTAAATGAAACTCTGTATGTATGTGCATCTTCCAAAGGGATAATTTTTTTGCCTGTCAGCTCATTTGATGTAGGTGTTACTACTGCAGCATTAAGAATACAAATACTTTTAGTGTAAGATGATTGTAGCCTTGGACTCAATACTATCATGTCACCACGAGTTCATAAGGCTAACAATGCATCTTGTGAAAGATGTAATGTATCCAGATAGTAATGCAATTAAATTGTTCCACCCCTTTTTAGAATGCAGATTTTTTCTTTTCTAGACTTAAGAAATAATTTTTACAACATCTTCAACAGACATGGTGAAAAGCACGCAATTCAATATTCACAATATTTTGTTTATCCAGATAAGTGAATAAAGATAGTGCTCCAGAGCACAGGACTACCAGGAATGAAATATTGCTATGTTGAAGTAAGATGAAGGAATTCCATATTTTGGTACAAACCATTTGAACTGAACTTGACTTCTAAAGCTTTTAAGGATTGGCCATAAATCAAGCCAAAATTGTTTAGAAAGTTTTGCTAAATATCTAAGAATGTGGAGTTAATCCACTTCCCCATGAAATCACTGGGACCACCTTAAATCCTTTACTTGTTCCATTGCAGCCCTATCTATGAAAACATAGATCTCTAACTGGTTCCAATGCACATACATCAACAAAAAGCAGCAAGCATTTGAGAGTCATGAAGTAGACTGCTTCCATTATTTAAATAATTTTGCATAATTTCACAGGATCACACGATTTGAACAGATTTTTAAATTAGGGGACTAAAAATAAACAGGATTCCAACAAAGCTTCAAAAACACATGGATGTTTTTTAAATCCTAACCAGATACTAACATTTGACACTCATGTATGAAAGTATCTGCACAGATCTGAGTTTCCTCAAAAGCAAGTTGTCTCTGGCTAATATTATTGTTGTTAGACTAGTTACCTTTCTGCTAGTGCTTTTGTGTAAATCTATCCCTTTTGGCATAACACTTCATTCAGCCTGACAGCATCCATACATCTTTTGAGCTTAAAAATGTGAGAAAGAAGATGCAGGAAAAAAAAAAAAAACCAAACCAGCACTTAAATCAGCAAAATAAAACAGCTGCTCCTAGGACTATACACTGGAGATTTTATTATCTCCATAGATTTTAAGTAAGAGTTCAGGAAACTACATGTGATAGGTGAGGGCAAAAGGATGCAGTACTGCACAAGAAGCATCAAATGTGACCTAAAGAAATACTCATGTAAATAAAACTATTATCAGAGGATAGGTTATAGAGATACTGAGTTCTAGACTTGAAATCTATGATAGGTACTTCAGTTTGCAAGAACTGAAAAGTATCTGAATGTAGCAGGACTTACTACAAAGAGGAAAAAAAGTTGAACCATTTTAAAAAAGCTTAAACATTTTTCTAGTCCACTGTAAATCCTAACCCCGCAGGCCAAAATAAGCAGCCTGTGAAGCATAAATAATTTCAAGCAGTTAACTAAAAGTAAAACCAGGTGGAAAAAAACCCAACTGCTAAGAGTTCTGTATCTAAGAGATGATTCCAACTGAATTTTACTTTCAGAACATTAATTTAGACAGCACTGTGATTCAATAAACTAGTGTGCTAGGGCATAGCCTGAACTGTGCAAGAAGTTGAATATTAATCCATATTGTAATCAGGGGATTCAAATAACAGATTGTTTCTGGATCTCAGTTTCTCAGTCAGGAATATTTTGTAGAAGATGAGAATGAGTACTTTGACTTTGAGAGATAAATCTGATACAGATAATAATTCATATATATTTAATCTGATATCCACACATCACAAGACTTTACTGCTGCATCAAGACCAGTCTTTGTAAGAAAACAATTCACTGTACTGAAAAGCATCTCAGCCTCTGTGGAATGATATGAAATTCCACATACAGAAATGCCTGTTAAGGGTATTGAAACTGTAGGCATTGTGAGACTCCAAATGTAATGCAATGCCACTTTGGAAACAGAAGTTAAGCAACAATTGTTATTCGAGGACCACATCGTTTATATTACCAACCAGCACCAAACAATCCTAATCCAGACAGCATATTTATATGGCAGTTCTATACTGATGAGCTACTCAAGCTCTTTTCCAAGCTTTGAGAGCAGCCTCACCAAGGACCGTCAAGAAGCTCACTATACACTCACGTCCAAAAGCAAGTTGGAAGTCCAGTATAGACATGGTCTCTGCATCTTTTCCCAGAGTCCGTGTAAATGCACAAAGGAAAAGTAGCTGAAATAAACCTAACAGAAATTCTCTCAAGACACCCATGGAATTTCAAACCTAATAACTGATCAAACAATGAAACTTTGGCCTGGTATTAGTTTAAGAGTAGTAGTTGCCACAAAGTATGTTACGATAAGGTAAGAATATGCTCTCAGTGCCTGTGTGAGAGCAATAAATTTAACTACATATTTCAATAGAAATTTTCTTTAAAGACTGTTATTCCTCCTGGTGTACCCTCAGGAATTAGGAAAAAAAAATTAATTAGAATCACAGAATGGTAGGGGTTGGAAGGGACCTCTGGAGATCGTCAAGTCCAACCCCCCTGCCAGAGCATGGTCACCCAGGGCAGACCACACAGGATCAGATCCCAATGGGGCTTGCAAGTCTCTAGATAAGGGAGATGCCACAGCCTGTCTGAGCAGCCTGTTTCAGTGCTCTGTCACTCTCACAGTAAAGACTTTTTCTCATGTTGAGGTCCTTCTCCATGGAGGTCTTTTCTAGCATGTCTACCCCTAACTTGTACTGGCGCGTGGTGTTGCTCCTCCCAGGGTGTAGGATGCTACACTTACCCTTTTTGAACTGTATTATGTTCTCCTTTGCCCAGCTCTCCAGTCTGTCCAGATCTCACTGGATGGCAGCACACCCTGCTGGTGCCTATCAGCCACTCCTCCCAGTTTTGTATCATCAGCAAACTTGCTGAGGGTGGGTGTACTCTATCCCTTCATCCAGGTCACTGATGATCATGTTGGATGAGACTGGACCAAGTACTGACCCCTGGGGAACACTACTAGATACAGGTCACCAGGACTCTGTGCCACTGATCACAGTACTCTGAGTTCTATTTTTAGTCAGTTCTCAACCCATCTCACCATCCCCTCTTCTAACCCACACATCCCGAGTTTATCAACAGTGTCAAAAACGAAGACAGTGTCAAAAGCCTGCACAGCAGTGTCTAGGAAGTGGAACTTGATGTGTACAGGTTCTCTGAAAATATGCCTTGTAGCTGTAGCAACTTTGGGACATGGTAGAACAGAATATGCACCTCGATATTCCAGATCTTGTCCCTTAGGCAACTCAAAAGCATTCCGCTTTAAAATTTCCAGAGCAGGAAATGGTGAGTAATCCTCCAGACATACGACTCCACGTTATCCTAGATTCTAAAAGTTAGAGATTGTCTTAGGCATTACATAACCTATGCTAAAATTTCTGCCCTGAAGTTTTGGAAATTGTTAGTGATACTTAAGTATTAGTTAAGTATTAGAAGTTTGGTCAAGGACTAGGATCAACCCAGTGCCAGACATTCTTTTTGGTCAAATGTATGCTCATTTTCAAATAAAGCTGTGGTTATTTCTCTGCCAAAACAAAGATAGCAACAATCAACCATTTGGGTAAAATAATTTGTGGCACTAGTGGAAAGGTATCTAACAGTTCAAACCTCCTTTTGGCTTTTACAGTAAGCAAAACTAATAATCATGATGCAAGACTGAGCTGGGCTCTGCCTCCAATTTTAATATAACAAGAGTGGCAGCATTTGCCCATATGGAGCATAAGAGAAGCCAGTACATAAAACCTGTTAACATTTCTTGCTCTTTCTGCATCATCTCTATTTCTAATCCAAAAGACATCACTTCTCCATCCCTACATCATGACAAAAGCTTAAGTAGGCAGAGAAGAGAAATGCACTAAAAAGTGGGGCCAAACATCAACCCAGCTAAAGGTTTAACACATTTCTCCTATCTTTTGCTTTCCTGTAATCCAAATGTAGTTTCTACATGTAATCCTAGTCCACGATTCTTTCAATCTACTCTGAAATAGTGCCTCAGTATCTTCAATGGCTCAAAGACAAATTCACATAAAAAAGGGACATAACACTCAAAACATTTAAAATGTATTCAGATAATTTGTGGGGAAGTAAAAATGGCAGTCTTGGTTGGTTCAAACATCTGATCAAACACATGCTTTAAAACAGTCAGGAACTAGACAAAAGGCATGGGCACACCAAAAGAGCTGCCTTAGTGCAAACCAGGTAAAGTCTTGTCTCACAAGACACGAGTTGCAAGCTTATAAAGTCATTAAGCTACATTTAGCTACAGTGAGGAAAGGAAAGGTTATTTTTTTCCTACTGGCCTGAATATACTAAAGCTAGTGACAACCTAGCCATGAAAGAACAAATTACAGTAACAGATGTCCATATATCATTAAGGTGACTTCCCTCCCTATTTTTATTTTTTATCAAAAATGGTGAGTCTGAAAAGTCAAAACAAAATTAAAAAAAGCCAACCCTGAAGCATCTGTCTTAGCAGAGTTCAAGCTGGCTGACAGTTCCTTACACTGAGAGGCTAAGAATGATGCTATAATTAAAATTTCATGAAGAAGACAAAAATCTATTTTGTTTGGGAGAAGTGTTATGAAAGTATATAGAGAAAAACTGAATATGGTAATTTTAGTTTATCCCCAGCTCTGAATGTAATGATTAAACTTAAGAATCCTGAGCAAAATTATTGTTAGCAACACCCCAGAACTTAATTAATTACAAGTGTCATCTCTGTTAGGCATAGAAGCAGGTCTTAACCATTACTAGTGAACATGTGGCTATTGGCACAACACTACTCTGAGTTCTCATTTGTTTGATGACAGAGGATTAATTCTTCCTGTCCTTATCACAGAATTTAAACTTGACACAATTAATTTTCAGCCTAGAAAGGAATAAACAGGAAAAAGTGAATAACTGTTCTCAAGACAAAGGAAAAAGGCAGTAATGGCATAGTCAAGAGGCATCTTACTGGCACCTGCATTACTTCCCTTCTGGTATTTTTTTTTTATAACATGCATTGCTTTTTTCTGAATCTCAGTCAACTCCATGGGAGACAACACCATCCGTCTTATTTCATCTTCTAACAAGGACTTGATGAGGTGACACAGGACTGATTCTAAAAAACACATTACCTGTTATGTGAGGCATTGTGTGACAGGGAGAACTATCTTCGTGACAGGCACCTGACAGCAGATTTGTTGATTTCATGGTCACTTCATTTAAAGTAACAACAGGGTGAAATATGCCATCTGATAATCTGTTTGAATGTTGACTGTGAAAAGCACTTAACATTTCTGCCAGCTACTACTACTACTACAGAATCTGTTCTTCAATATGTGCAGTTTTACCAGGCTCTTTAATAATTATAAGTCAGAAACTCTTACCCTAGATTAAAGGAGGGGAAAAAAAAAAAAGAAAAACCAAAGGAAAAAAAAAAGGGGGGGATGGGTGGGGGGAAGAAAAGAAAAAAAGATGATCCAAATTTTAGGACATGTCATGTAGTGAGACTATTGTCTGCAATGCAACTGGCTGTTTGTTAACAGTTTGAGGACAACTGCTGCCCCTGCATTGCATGGGTGATTTTAGGACAGATATGTAGCCTTTCTTGATCAATTCATTCCACCTGAAAGTTTAATCCAGATACTTAGGGTAAAACATCTCCCTGCTTAATTGCCACTAATAGATAGTGATAGCAAAATGATAAGAAAGGGATGACTCCTTTCAGGAAGGGATTACACTGAATTCTGGTATTACAATTCAGGATGAAATTTTAGTTAAGAAGCTGATATTAGATACACAGAAACCTATGTATCAGCATGACAGGGTTTAAAAAACCCCAGTAAATTAAATATTAAAGCTTCGCTAGTTCCTCAGATGCACAGTTTGTAACACAAGAAACTAGAACTATACAAAAACTATTATCTACTTTCTCGTGGCTGAACGGGTGAAACTCTTGTTTTCAAACAAGTTCGGGACAGGCACAGACTAAGCTGGCAGCACTGGAAGTTAGGTCAACATCTGTCCTTTTAACAGAGCCATCATGATATAAAAATGCATGGCATGCACAAAAGATAAATCCTTAATTTGAGTAGGGCTAAAAAGAGACAAATTCTAGCAAATCAGTGCTGTACCCCTTTCATAATTAGCACATACTCACACACTGAAGTATCTTGTTGATTTATGCTAACCTCTATGAAACTTCATGAAGAAATACCTTGAACTGATAGGATATAAGCATTTTAAAACCACATTAAATATGAACCAGAAGCAGGCTGGTTAAAATTTACACTTTCTCTGAAAGATTTTTGACACATTCAGTGCTTGTGAAAGCTGAGGGGATGACGGCCCTAGTCAAATACAGTTGAGTGAGCAGACTGCAAGCATCCCACATTCCACCTCCAGTGCAGTTCAACCGTGACGTGGAAGGACCTGCCTTCTCTTTTACTTCCCTCCACACACACACACTTTTATTTACTGTCTTGTAAATATTTTATTAAGTAATTCTGGTTGTTTCTTGGTTGTTTTTCTTTTTATTATTATTATTACTCTTAATGTTTTGCAAGGTAGTTTAACTTAAAATCACCTAGTCTTTCTATTTAGAAATAATAATTCTGATAACTTGACAGATAGTCTAGGGCTACAGAAACCATCCTATTCCTAATCTATGAAGACATTATCAGAATAATTTTATGTGGATTTGTTTATCTTTAAATCTTTACTTGTGAAATAACCTCAGGGGTTCAGGTTCCCATCTTCTGGGATCACATCAATGGCAGCAGAAGCATGTATTTGAAAACTTCAGCATGGATTATGAATATTGTTTTTCATAAAGAGAACGTTCTGCATGTTCTTTTATGCCACTGCCAACTCCAGTCTTTCCTGCTAAACTTCAGCTCCATAAGAAATAACAACCCAGTTATTTTGTTAAAATAGCTACTGTCAACTTGAAATCCAGTCAATTAAAAACAAAACAAAAGCAGAATAAAAACAAATAATAAAAAAGCACTGTCAGGTGCTAAATCAACCCCTGAGCCCCACCTGCCAATTTCTGTGGCTCTAAATCCATATGCTCCTATTTTAAGAATGGCTTCTCTCTTTCCTGTCTGTGCAAAAGCCTTACAGAAATAAACAAAAATCAAGGCTCAGTGAAAGCTATCTAAGCAAAAATAGCTTTCAAAAGTGCCTAGGAGAAAAGTAAATAAATGAGAGAGACAACATAAAAGGAAAATAATGGCTTGTTTCTTAATCTATTTCACTTAGAATGCTTTCTGAAATTACATAAAACTCCTCTGGAAAAAAAAACAAACAAACACAAGAACCTTTATTGGGAAAAATCCATTTCAGAGGTCTACTGTGTCCCTTTAAACAGTCATCAGCTTGGAAACTTAGAATAAACCCCCCTGTGGCCCAGATCTTGGGGTACGGTGTGGCAGCTTTGAGTTGCATCACGTACACATTCTGGGCACAATGCCAGCATCACTGGCCAAGTGAGGTCACTCACGTGCACGGGGATCTTCTGGTGGCACTGCGCCAGCCTCTGCTCCTCCTGTCATATCCTGCTGCTTCCTCAGCCTCCTTTGAGGAAACCCGGACAGGTTTGCCCTAAACCACCCCAAATACCTTGCAATTTCAAAGCTGTGGCAGCATGACTGTGCGTGTACATCTCCCACCCCCAGAAGCTTGCTGTTTCTCAGCTGCTGTGGAAATTCCAGACTAAATTAACTCGACTGACCAAATTGGAATTGCAGTCCTTGTCAAACTCAGTGGGAAAAATATGCCAACTATGTTTACAGCCTTGTTGAGCATAAAGCTATTAAAAGTCATATACCCAATAGGCTTCACAACAGTGACAAGGAAAACCAGCCACCTTTGTGAAATATCACTAGCTCTCCACATTACCTTCCCTGGTGTTAAAAGCCTAGTATAAAGTCTCCTTCTATCAGGAGGAACAACATTTGGTATTATACTACCAAGTTGTACAATTCATCACTTCCATCTCTCTGCCATCTGCAGGATATTGAAAATGAAATAAAACCAGAAAAGGATTCTTAACATGAGGGGAACACCTGATGTACGAAGTTATTCAAGCCCCAGGAATGTGTGGTATTGCACATTCTCACTGTCACAGCCTTTGTTGAAAAGGATTTCCCTGACCTTTTCTCTAACCAGCAAACAAATAAGCCCTATCTCTCAGCAGGAGAGAGCCACTGCACCATTAGATCATTAAGTGGTTCTATTCAGACTATCCCAGTCTCCTGTCCTTGGCCCTGAAGAAAGAGCTGGCACCGGTCCAATCACTCAGATAGAAGGAAGGCAAATGTGCTTTCGTACAGTACAGCTTGAAATGTCACAGCAGGATGAAAGTCGTGGAACAGACAGCAGTGAGGAAAAGATGTGGTGCTACATGAGGGGTAGTGTTCCAACAAGGAAAGGCTGGTGTTTCAGTCTGCCAAACAACGTAATGACTCATCCAGGCAGAAAAATATTACCACCATGGGAATATTTGGAACGTCTCAGTCTGAGAGTAATTAGGGACTAAACTACACCGGCATGCTTCAGTGATGAAATGAGAAAATAAGCAATACCTCTGTCAAGTTCTGATTGGCGAGTATTAAATGAATATGGGCCTCTATCATATCTGACCACAAACTAGGAACTTGTAGCAGATTGTCAGAACAGAGAAATATTTCCACTTTCTCATAAAAGACGACAGCACAAAAAAACCTGGTGAAGTGAAAAATGTTACAGTTGGCAGTAAGAGTTTTAAGGAAAATCATTACCATGATTATATAATTTAATCCTTGTAACAGGCATTTGCACATAGCATTTTCAACCTCTAATTACTCTGTCTGCAATGGAATAAAAAAGGGTAAGAAGAGGATGTGCAGAAGCAGCAAATGCTGACAGTTTCATTTTATTAATTCTCACTGTATACAAATCACTAAATGAAAAGCACAAATGTTTAATGGATATAGGTAATGGAATTATTGTACTACTTATCGGTTGTAAAAATGTAAATACTTTGGCAAGAAGGACAAATGTTAATTTTTATTCTTTTGTATTTCCAACTTGTGCACAATTTGTATTCATTAAGCGATGCAAAAGGCCTTTTTTTCTTTATAATTGTAAAGTGACATTATAATTAAATTGTATAACCTTAGCAGCATCTGCAATTTAAAGGATCACTTACAAGCTGGCTGGACAAAGTGCACCACATTAAGCCACAAAACTGAGTTACACATCAATAACCCTTCATTCCAGGGGCTGGGGCGGAACCTCAGCAACATGGAAAAAAAAAAAAAAAAAGAAAGATTATTCAGAGTAAAAAGGTTTAGAAGGTCAGAAGCAAAACCGCTTACAAGATCAGAATTCCCAGGATTCTTTAAGACTGCACACACCGAAACATTCCATGACACCTGTTTGGCTTCTTTTGGCAGAACAGACGTACTTCAGTTGAACTAAACACAGCTCCCCAAATTAAAAGGAAGGGCAAACACAAATTACCTCTCTGCACAATATGAACAGCCCCCATTAGACTGGCTTAATAAACCCTAATAGATGTATTGCTTAATACAGTATTCGGCTATTGACATAAACATAAATATAAATTTCAAAGAAAATAACCTACTTTAGTAAAACTACCTGTGCAATAAAAATTAATGAACTCCAAATGATTCTGCACTTCTCCACCAAATTGCATTTTCAGGCTCACATCTTCAGGACATGCTGGGTGGTTTGATGCATTCCCACAATTCATCTTCCTGCTAAGCCCATTTTAATTTAAATGCAATTAAAGGCTCAAAATGAACATTATGTATTAGATAAAGCCTTGAATCTGCAGACTATCATAAATATGATTTTCAGAAAAATTAATTACAAGCCATTAGAGTACAAGTCATCTTACTGCAAATGTTGAGTTAAACTGCAGAATCAGTTTGTTCCTTCCATTAAATGTTAAATACTGATTTTAAGCTTTGCTCCAAGTTAATAGCAGAAGGTCAGCACAAAAGAAAAAATGTTTCTGAAATAATCCTCAGAGATTCTGGAGACTTATCAATCCACATTAACAAAAAAACCGTATGCTCTCTAAATGCTTTGAAACAATGAGCTTTTGATCTACTTTTGGTCAACTTAATAATAAAAAAAATCTTCACATTTTTCTTGTGCTCTGAACATAACAGATTTGTGTAGAAGACAGAGATGGTGCATAAGTGCTTCAAATGAAAAATCATTTAATCTTGTGTATTGTCTCTCACTGGTAGTTGGTAGACACCTACAAACCACACTGGAGACATCTGCATAAGGCACACTATAGACCTGATATGGGTTAACTTGAAGTAAATCAACTACGAGCTTCTGTTTTTTGTCACTTGATGTGGGGTGAAGCCTAAGGAAGGATTCAGTACAATCCCAGCATTCAAGCAGCAGCTGTGGAAAATACTATGATTTCTGGCTTTGAGATCCATTGGAATTGCAACTTCAGCTTTTTTTATGTTTCTGAAGACTCACAAACATGCCTGCAACTCCCAGCAACCATGAGGCACAGTTTATGCAGTCTAACTTGTTCTGTACACTTAGAACAGGTTCTATATGCCTGTATCCCTATAGATCCATCAAACACATAGGAGTTTCAAAATTAGAGCAAACAAATTATATACTGTATATCATATATTGCCAAAAGTGCATTTAGCACTGCACAGAGACAAATATACGAGCATATCCCTCAGAACTAAAAGCAGTTTTCCAAACTCACAGCTTCTGAATCTCACTGCTAGCTGTGTTCTTTAGCACTGTCCCATAGCTACTGAATTCTTCCTGATGATATCACCCACAATGGATTCAAAGGAAAACTGTGCTTAATTCCTGTCTCCCAAACTGACATATTTTATACACAATATGTCAAAATTATGCATTTTTCATTAGCTTCTGTTCTATCATTAAACAGAAAAGCAACGACACGGTTGGTGAAATTCAGCCATTAATCTCCTAATAATTGCTTATAAATGTTCATGCTACACTGAAGAGCTGAATGCATCGCATGCAGTTGAGGGGGTCAAGGCAACTTTAAAAGATAAATCTTTATTAAATCATAGCTTTCTTTTCTGACATTATTCAATTTAGGCACGAACGCTGAAGCTCACACCTTCTTCTTCTGCACACTTGATTCAACTTAATTTTAGCTGCTTGAATATCAAATGTTTCAATATCCACCTCTATATCCAGGCCCTCCTCCAGCTGCTAACTACTCCAGCCCTCCAGGGGACTGCATGTATTTGCTTCAATCCATTTATTGTCTTTTGCTTGTCTACCTCTATCCCCAGACACTAATGTACTCACTTCTGGATATTACTAGGTAACCTCTGTGCAGTGGGAGTTTAATGAAATATCTGGCCATCAAGCAGGATGAATGTTATTTTGGCAATTGAACTTCATGATTTAAGGGCATTAGTATGAGATCCTCTAATTTCAAGGAAAATGGAAAGTGGTTTATTCTGCAGTTATTATTGAAATGTTTTGTATGCTTGTAGATCCTTAAACAGTTATACTTTGAAGACAGCAAAACTTTACAATATGCTTTGACAGTTTAAAAAATCAGAGTGATGATGAAGTCCAATGAACACAGAAGACAACAATTCTACTTTTCACTGGCAAACAGTTTTTCAACAGCTGATGAGGTGTGATACATTTACAGACATCCAGCAGAATCCTTTTCATGTAGGTTTCTGAGAGCAACACAGGAGAACAGAGAGAGACACTTAAAAATGCCATCCACTTACAGCTTGAAAAAGTGTACAAGTTCTTCCTCAGAGCCACCATACTGTGGCATCACTCTATGGGGCAAAGAAATAAGCCACAGACTTTACTCATAAAGATAAAACGAACGTGCACCTCCTAGCACCTTAGACTCTTAGAATAACAGGAAAAACTCCCCAAAAAGTTATTTCTGATGGGATATTGCAATTTTCATATTTTTATGTACACCATCCTGAATCCCTAGCTAGTGTTCAGAGTTTTATTGCTGAATCTTTTATCACACATCACTTTAAAAACAGTAGATCAAGAAGGCTGATCAGAGCCACTAACAATTGGGTCTTTTCCCATTGACTTCAGTGTATTGGGCATCAACTTGTTAGGAAAGCCAACCAGAGAATAATTGGTCTGAAAACATAATCCAAAATACGGAATAGAACCACACCACACACTCCTCTTTACCCTTTTAATTCTCTAGTATATTCCTACATGTTAGCAAACACCAGGTTAAAAATAACAGGTTTAGAATGTCACAAGCAAAAGTGCTTGCAAGATGTAAATTCTCAAGGTTCTTCAGGTATGAGTATGTTGAAACCCTCAATAAAACCCTCAATAACACACTTGGCTTCTTTCAGCAGGACATACACTTGAAGTTGGGCTGTTCCCCAGGTTAAATGGAAGGGCAAACACAAACTACCTTTCTGCACAACCTGAACACCACCTACCAGGCTAGGTTAACAAATGCTAACGGCCCTCTCTCTGGGGACAGGAGCTACATCTTTTCACTAGAAGACCTGTAACTCAAAGGCTAGAAGCATGGTATCTATCAGTGATGCCAGAATACGCTGTAAGGCAAGTACAAGGGGAAAAGAGAGAGGAGATGACTGCATTTACCAGTAAGATGCCTCTAACTCTGCAAGATGAATGCATAGCAACGCTATGGAGGAAGAAAGAGAACACTTCAAATCTAGTACACTGAATAAAATAGAGATACAATGAGCTGTTGTCCAGATTTTCAAACACAATCCTCTTTCACTCTCTCAAGCTTACTGCTGTTTGCCATTATATTTTTCATTTCCAAATAACTCAGCAACTAAACAGGTGGAAAAAGTCAAACTCTGCCAAGCTTGGCTGCCCAGGAAGCTGCTAAAACCATGAGGTTCCCATTCAGAACAAGGTCTTTGTGACAGCATGAGCTCACTCTGAATAGCTGTGTGTTCAGCGATGTGCATGTTAATGAATGCATTGTGCATTGTTATCTTAGAATGGTATTCAGGGTTTCACAAAAACATTAATAAAGGTTATTTTTTCCCATTTTTTCTACTGTGAATTTAAAACACAAGTTCCTTCTCTATATGCCTTATCCTGATCACTGTGTCTTCCCAGCTCTTAGGAAAGTTGTCCAAGGGCAATTCTCTGGCCATTGCTAAATCTCATTTCCCATTGCTGTTTTTAGTATATGAAACACTTTTCACTCCTATTGTACTCTGAATTCAAAACTCAACCCTCTTAATCCACAGGCTGCTGCCATATTCCAGCCCCATGCTGCAGTTTAATTTGTGTTCAAGGCCCATCCCATTTTTCAGTAGTTCTCACTTAAAAACAAAAATTATCTTCCTTCCCCCTAAGCTTCATCATCCTTACCTTTCTTTGAAAGGCTGAGAAACATCACCTTAGATATTATTGATGAACTTAGCAAGTCTGTATTTAGACACAAAGACTCAAAATCAGCATAGCTTTCTAAAAGGCAAAGATGTTCTCCAAAACCACTCTGCTTCTCATAAAATTCTGTAGTTCTTAAATCTAGATTTGACACGGCACTGAAATTTCCTAACTCTACTACTAGAAGAAGCAGGAGCTCATCTCCAAATCAGTGAGAAGCTTCTCATGAGAATAACAGTATTCTAACCTTTGCTTAAGATTTGAGCTAACTATATAGACACTGTATGCTTAAAAAAAAAAAAGCATTATTTCAGAGACAGTTCTGCCAGAATAACAAATGAGTTTGAAACAGTGGTAACTCCATTGGATTCTACAGTTAGTTGCAATAGTTTCTTAAAAATTTCTCACAGTACAAGAGCATAATTTTCAGGCTTGCTAAAAGAACATAGTTTTTGAAAATGCTAAAGGACTTCCCTTTCGAAACCCTGTAAAAATCCCATGGACTATTCATAGGAATATCCAGGAAAACTGTAAGAGGCAATAGACTCCAGCAGAGATTATCACTCAAGAGAGGTAATTAAATATGGGAACAGAAAATACAGCACACTGCTTGTATTAATAACAACTACAGAGAATAGCATTTAGAAAAAAAATACTGGAAAATAACATTAACAAAAATCAAATAATTTCTAGTACATCAAAAATGTCCTCACTCAGCAGTGGCTAACATGTGACACCAGTGATCCATTCAGCCTTTACCTCAGAAGTTATTTTCATCCTAGGGCTGCCCTTGGCACTAGGGATGCTATTAAAACCTTCAGGGTGAGAATTTATGCAAAATGCAGAGCTTTTAAACAAAGTCCCAATATCTGTCCAATATGTCCAAAACCTTTTTAGCATCACAATAACTTTTTCCAAGTATTTCATCTCTTCTTTCCTAGTCTGCAGGTTTAATTTTTGTACTTCTGCTTTCTTTCCCATCAGTGGGTATCCTCAGTCCTACTGAAACCATCCTTTCCTGAAGCTGGAAGATGTTTTCTCTAGCTCTCAGTAAGTGACAATTGTGTTATACCAGTGTGGCTTCCACATCTGGATCTGCTCACATTCCCAGCCAAGTCCAGAACACGAAGGCTACCAATGATTCAGGTGAAATTCAAAGCCTGAATAAAATGGTTCTGCCCTTTGACAGTTGGAATTATTTATTTCTCCTGCTTTTACTATAAATCTTAAAACCCATTCTCAAGAAAGTTGTCAGCACTCATGTAAGTGAGCTCAATGGTTCCTAATGGGTTTACTGTGTAAATTACAGCTAGTCAAATGAACATTTGCAGGAAAAGGCCTTCGAATGAAAATGGTCAGGAGAAGGTATTTGAACTACTTCTTGTGTGTTGCATGGCTACCACAGCTCATTTTCAGTTTGGCTTACTCCATCGCAACTCTTCACCTGAATTTCATAATAAAAACTTACTGGTTTCTGTCATGTTTTTTAAAAGAAATTCTAGGATGTTGCTACTATTTCAACTTTCCACTCTGAGCAACCTGAGAAAATATTCTCTCCTACACCCATGCTGTTAAAATAGAAATACAACCGAACAAGACAAGTACTGATTTCAGAGCTGTTCAACGCTTCCTTCAAGTCTCTCTTCTGTTTCTGAATATCTTACTACGTATAATGAAATGAAATCAATGAGATTTGATTTTTAAGTGATAAAAATATTGCTTACTATGAGGTATTCTATTTAAAATAGAATCAAATACAGCTAGAATAGGTCAAGTACTAAAATTATTATTCTTTTATATATAATAAGGTCATCAATCTAAGTTTGTTAAAATGGAAAGAATTATTTAGACTTTTATA
Source organism: Chloroceryle aenea (assembly GCA_013399075.1). Taxonomy (NCBI): domain Eukaryota; kingdom Metazoa; phylum Chordata; class Aves; order Coraciiformes; family Cerylidae; genus Chloroceryle; species Chloroceryle aenea. The sequence goes on along the minus strand of VWZY01001073.1, from coordinate 109,505 downwards.
ATTAAATTATTTTTATAGTTAAAGTCCAGTGTGCATATAGAGATATAAATCTGCAGTGGCTTAAAATCAATGCACATCTTCACACTGGGAAAGCTAAAACCAACCCAGCGGATGACTTGGAAGCTAATAAAATAGTAGAGAAAGGAGGAAAAAGCATGTGCTCTTGTGAACAGATCAAGATTCACAGCTTTAAAAAACCCAAACTTTACAGAGCCTCAAATACACAGATATCCTGGTGCCTCTAACAGGATTCCTCACATGTTTGAAGTTAATCAGGTGTGCACATCTTGGAACAGTTGGATTCAAAAATAAAAGGGATGTGCCATAAAACTTTATTTCTTATTTGGACCTTAATTTGACTAAAAACTACTTTGAATCCCCCTTCAAAGAGCTGAGTAGAGGATTCAAATCTCATTTCAGTACACCTTAGCATAGCAAGGTCCTTTACAGGATGCTTTCAATAGATAAGACAAAAATTAATAATAGAAGATTTCTGATCTACTAAGAAAAGATAACATACATCTTAGAACTTTTAGGCTAAACTGCATTTTGTAAACCTATTTCACCTACCAACCATCATAGAACACGGGCAACAAGCAGTAGAGCAAAGAGAAGCAACAGAAGGGTTTGAACCTCTACTACTATTACCATCCATTTTTGAGTTTCTCGGACAGAATGCTGGGTGAATTTGAATGGCACTTTATTAGCTAACCACTCAGGCTTGGTAGGTTGCACACTTCCTTTTGACACTTCCTTTTAATAGAATTCTTGTATCCATCTCTAAATACACACCTTTTCACTGTGTTTAGGTTCATAATACTAACATTTCCTCATAATAATGTATGCCTTGTGTGCTAGTGACAATATTCTTCATAACACTGTTAGGAGGTCTATAAAGATGTCTATTATAACCTCCCTAACTTATGATACCCTGATATGCTTAACAAACACACAGCTACCATGATAGTTATTGTTAGAGCATTCAGAACACATAATCTGGACTTTTACAGTATCCTTTACCTAAAAATATCTTACAGCATTTAACAAATGGTAAAGAAAAGTCAGAAATGGATAATATATATACACACAAAATATAGATGCATTTATTGCATGCACAAGTGACAAAGGTTACCAAAAACCACTCAAATAATGGGGTTGTTAAAGCTGGTTAAACATTTTGTTATCTTTGCTGCTTAGCTATTTAGTAGAGAGTCAGGAACATCAGTTGCTAGACACTGTGGGCAAGCCCAATTAGATCTCACCACTTGTACTCTTCTTGCCAAGTGTAGTGAAAGGTCATTAGACAGACCAAAGCAGCTTTTCTCTCCTCACCCCTGCACTGAAGTTCCTCTATTTCCTTTTCTGCTGCTTGGGTTTGTTTTTTTTTAGTAAAAATCTGATCATACAGGGTATGCAATAGATGTTTACTGATCACAAAATATTCATTAGGTCTTGTATTGATGCTACTGAACCATGGTTTTCAGTGGTAGGTCCATAAGCTTGTCTCTTTGCACTGAGTGGGGATCAAACCCCAGAAGATCTCACCACCCTACAAGCTAACAAACCTGCATGTGCTCCCAAGACTTTTCATATTGTCTTTTCAATAGTTTTATTGTAAATATAAAATAATATTAACAAAATTCTATAGCAAATACAACTGAGGTTGATTTACCCTTTACAAGGCATGTAATTTAAAACTCCATAATTATAAAGTCTGCTAGATTCCTGCCAATCCTGTTATAACTGTCCCACAAAAGTTCTTTTCATTGAGCTACTGCACAAGGAATACTCAGGGAAAATCACCTGCAAATTCACAAGGCAATACTTAATAGAACACACTGTACACGTATCTTGTTTGGAACAAGGGAAGGACATTTCCTTCATTTAGGAAATGCCTTTAAAGAATCAATCACCAGCATTCTCACAAGGAAAACAACAGCTACCCTTAGATCAAGTAGTACCTCCCAGCAACTCCTCTATTTCTCAGGTTAAACTTTGCCCAGACTATGTTTAGGCTGATACCTTGTTCTCTGGAATGACATTTTTCCTCTCCCATAACAGGTAGTTGCCAGTGGTCATTATTGGATATGGATATTCTGAAAACAGAAACTCATCATAACCAATGAGGTGGTGGACAGTTTGCAAACTGCCTGTGTTTAGTCATTAGCATCTAGCTGGTGAGGGTAAAATAGTAGATTTCAACTCTATTGTGGTTTATGTCCTCTGTGCAATTGGCTACTGCATCTGAGAACTTTAGAACTCTTTAAGTGTGATGCATGCTCTGGGCTGCTTACCTTGAAAGGTCAAGCTACTGATGTAACAGGAAAAATCCAAATATTGTAATACTTCTAGAATTTCCCCTAAACATTCATATATATCCCCATGGATTTTTTTCCCCCCACTTTTGAGCCTAGTTGTAATAATATCTGTGTTTCTTTTATCTATTTATTTATGTTTGTTAAGTTACTGATCACTCTATGCTTGCAGTTTCCAACACTGAGATGTCAGAACCACTTGCAGCCAGGACTTAGTCATTGAGAAGATTTTATTTCCCTCTATGCATACACTTCTCTTCCACCCAAATCAAGGAAATAAATTACTGTTCATCTGCTTTGCTGAGAGACGTATGAGAACAGTGGTGTAAGCCTGCTAGTGCCACGTGCTGGTGTAAGCTTTGGCATGTACTAGATTATTGGCAGAAGTCTGGATAGATGCAGACATGTAAATGAAAAAACAGGCCACCACAACTCAGATATGAGAAAACTCATATAGCACATGATTTTTTTCACATATTCTTTATATGACCCATTTAACAGAAACACTATTTTTAAAAGGTATGAGTTTTAAAACATTTCATAGGAACTGCATTGTATACCTGTTAAACTCTAAAAATCTCAGCATGGCACATGTCCAACACACAAACCTCAGAGAAAGGAAACAAAAAAAAAGCAGAAAAACTTTTAAACTTATCTGAAAGCTGCCAGAGTAACTGCAAATTTGTAAAAACATAGTATCTTTGAAGTCCAGTGTTTCAAAACTTTCCAGAGCTACACTGCATTCTTCCAGAAAGCTCCATTTCCTTCTCAGCTGTAACATAATTTCAAGCTTTGAGAAACAATGCCCTTACCCTGCCAAATTGCATGCATTTTTGGCCCTCATCTAAGTTATTTCTGGTCCTCACCTCGGTAACTGATGGGCAGAATGGACAGTTTTCATGGTAAGACAGATTTTAGAACTATCTAAAGAAAAAATTAAAAAAATTTGGATATCTTTTAGTGGACAGCATGCAAATGTGAAACCACAGGTTCCTTATAATGACAATTAAGAATTTTCTCACCCCAACTTAATACAGTAGCAATGTTGAAGACTGATGTATTGGCATCATGGTGTGCTGAAGGGAAAAGTTGAGTGTTCTCAGGAGAAAACTGGATTTGTTAATCTCGATTTATGAAACTATTCCAGGTTTTAATATTAGATAAATTGCCAACATGCAATGATTTATCACGATTTAAGGCTACTAATGTTTAAGTTGTTATTTCTTATTTCTACACGGCTAAAATGTTGAATTTTTAGGGGAAAGCCCTCCAATGCAGAATCTGCTAGTTAAGAAGTACTCCTATTTATAACATGGTGTATACATATGGTAGTCAAGGTCTGTTTCTATACTTGAGCATGAAATGGCTGTATTTTCCCTGTTGTACTTCATTTCTTTCCCCCGAAAAAAAACATTAAAATATTTTTATTTATCCTTTGGCCATCAGTCAGCTGCTGTCTGCATCATTCAGGAATGTCAGTCAATAAGAAGAGTAAATACAGCAAACACTTGTAAATGTCGTACAGCAATTAGAATTAACACCCAAACATGCTGCTCGTCCTGCCCCTGAGTGTAGGAAACAGGATGAACACAGCCAGAGAGCTTAGATTGTGAAGGAACAAGGAGGGAACTGTTTGCTTCTGTTGTATTTTGGAGTTCTCTTGAGTAACCTACCACAATCTTATGGTGGGTTTGCAGTGCTGGTGTTGTACTGATTCTACTCTCTCTATTCCTCCCTACCTGGATGATGGCTCCTGCACAAGGCATCTGAAACAGGGCAGGACCTCTGCCATTGCAGAGGCCCAGAAGTGTTAAGTAGCTCACAGAATCAGAGCTTTAATTATTACAATTAATAACAAAATCATAACAACAACTAATTAATCAATTATAATATCAATTATTCCTTAATGAGAGAGATAAGAGTTGGAATTCATTATGGTCATAACATTTACATTAAACTCTTTTAGAGTATAATTTCTTAAAGCAGATTTCATTCTGATGGAAGACAGACACACGATATTTCATGTTGATCTGGTGTCTAAAACCATTCCAACCATGCTTAAGAAATGTGTCATCTTTCTACTCCTTCATATCTTCTTATTCTACTCAATGACAAAATAATTGAAGTACTTTGTGATTGATGCTCTATTCTTATACAGTTATTTCTTGGCTGTATAAATTCTTCCTGACCTGCCTTCTTGTTCTTCCCTAGAGGTGTGCATGAATTCTCTCTTTCTGTAATTCAAAAATTCCAAACATATGGTTCCCACCAAAGCTTAAACATTGTCTACTTTTGTAACTGTACTGATCCTGACAAACAGGGAGCAGAGTGACAGATTACTTGCCAGGTTACACGGCATTTTGTTCAAACATTTATATCCACCTTTTCAAGAGTTCTATTTCTCACTATACCAGTTGGTATTACCACACCCACAGTAACTTAGTATATATGCTTTACTTCCTTAAATCCATTATCTATAGTTGCAAGGAAGCATTTTTTCTTTCTTAATGATAGAGAACATTACAGTTCATCACTTTACAGAAAGCCTCTTTATGCAACTACTCCGTGTTTTCTCTTGGTTTGTGAATGTTTTGGTTTAAACACATGCCTCTTTGCAACACATTCATGTTTGCACTCAAATTCTATTCCCACATTTAAAGAGTGATGTCATTGTGATTCCTACATCCTTCCTGGATGAGAGAAGGCGAGTGATTTATAAGTATTTTCCACTTCGCTACACATTGCATAACTCACTGGACTCACCTGTAATTTTAGTGGCTTGTCAGCTCAGTCTGACTGTGGTTTGGGATCTCGTATGGGCTCCTTTCTCTCAGGTCACCTTTCAGGCTTATTGGATGGAAAGCCTTGAGGAGTGTCAACTCTGAGAGTTCCTTCAAACTTTCTTTTGCTGTTTTAAAAGAAGTCAACTGCCAACACCATTGTGTAAACACTAACAGAAAACAGCTCTCTCATAACTTTGAGGCAGGCATTTTATTGGAAGAAGCATTATACTTCAAGGTTTTCTCTCTCTCCACTAACATACATTTCTTCCTGTGTGGTATCTTGCTAGACACTCAAAGCAATGCTTACTTTTCTTGGTCGAGAGTGAACGCAATGAGTGCATCATGCACTTCCTCTCCTATAGAGGAAACAAAACAGGGATGGCTAAAGTTTGGAACAACTTGGACACTCGTGCAACACTTCTGTTGATTCATCTTCTCCCACTTAGGTGTTAGAAACAGAAAATGGTTCTTTCCCATTTTGGTTGATGGGTTCATGGAGGTGTGAGGGAGGCTGCTGTACACAGCTCCTAAGTAGTCAGGTCTATGGCATCATTTCCTACTGCCATTAGGTATTACAGCAGGGAGAGTCCATGAGGCTGGATGGGGCTCTGTCACTATTTTCATGTCTGCATCGCCTGCACACTCACTTCCAAGCTCTTATTCTGTATTCAGAGGCAACCCCATGTTGCAAGACCACTCTGATGAATTTCCTGGTTAACAGCTCCTGAACTTAACTATCATTTTCCCAAGCAGTCTGTTCCTTGCATAATGTTATCTAATAAATCTGTTTATGCTTGCAACTAAAGTAAGCTTGAAATACTACTGCCTTTTCCCTCCAGATATAATTTGTAAACTTCACCTTCAAAGTATTGCATTGCTGTTAAGTCCTTTGTCTGCTTTTTTTTTTTTTAAATTAGTCCTGTCTATCTGCCATGAGAAGTCATTGGCTCAGATTCTCTGTGCTGTTTGCTAAAGAATAATGGATTTTCACATATTAAACTGAAGTGAATTCAGTTTCCATTCTGCTTTGCTTCTCTTACCGCAATCACTCTTCAGTCTCATGCATTTCCATGCATGGTGTACCCAGACATGATGGTTGTACTTAAACAATGTTTGCTTCTGCTTTTACCCTTTTTTTCTTTGGAAAAGGCAGTATTAACAACTGAAATAGTACAAGATTTCTTCCAGTCTGGATTATCATGCAAGTCATAAAAGCATAGTGGATAGCAGAGCCGGGAAACCTCCCTCCCAGCTGCTACCGTCCACCCAACTTTGGTCAATTCCATCACAAAAAAATCCCTTGCAGTGACACAAGGATGGAATAAACTCATGCCTCACTTTCTCTCTCCCTTGTGGACAAGACCAGTGTCACAGTACAGGGAGAACTGCAATACCCCATTCCTTTTAAGGCTATACTGAAAATATCTGATAGTGAGAAAAAAAGGAGGAGGATTCAAAACTCTGGATATTTGACCAATTCAATCCTAGAGGAAACCACTGCTCCTCTTGAAACCTCTACACAACATATTTATAGCAGACAGTAAAAATATTACTCTAAAAGTCTCTTTCCCTTTGTTATTACAAAATGACAATATTGGTTTTAGCCCATTTCCTTTAAGCAGATTGACAGAATTACAGGTTGACATTTCTGTGAAATTTTATGATGTATTATGTTAAGTGTGCCAGTTTGATTAGCTTTGATTGACAGCTGGTACCTGCACAGAAAGTTATATATCTCAAGAATACAAGAGCAGTGAATAGTCTGCTTCCTTCATTAGTAATAAATAGACAGGTAACTACAAGTAACAAATATCTAACAGTGGCAGTAGTAATAAGATTCCATATACTATTAAAATAATCAGAGTGTTATTACTCTATTGATCATTTGTATCTAAGGTATCATATCATAAAATGCTTCTCTCCTACAGCATCCTCACCTGTTACCTAAACAAAAGTCAAGATTCTTTCAGAGTATAAAGCAGAAGGCTAGGATGCCTAGGGAATTAAGCATAGAAACTGTGTATTCACCCCCAGCTTTGGAGTTCAAGTCCAGCCTACACTTAACATGGGGTGCTACTGGAGATTCTCCACTCACCCTGTAGATTACATTAATTCATAAGAGAAAGTTGCTGTGGGTTACAAGACACAGCCAGACACCATTTCTAGAAACTGCTTTGCACTTGTACAGAAATAGAAGAATTCAGGAAGGAGTGTGGTGGGAACCTGGACTTTGTTAAGCACTTTTTTCACTTTATTAGTTAACCAGTCAGCTGGTTAAAAGATATCAGGCCAATCTTGCATGATCTGCTTTTTCTTTTATTTTTTTTTTCCTTTTATTTAATTTCATAATTCTTCAGACAGGAGGGGGGTTAAAAAAAATAGTAAAACAACCCTGAATAGAGTCTGGTTTTATATTTTTGTATCTTCTAATGAATGACTACCTAACCTTTCTAACTTCCATTTTTAATTAATTAGGTCCATACAGACAAGCCCTTTTGGCCTTTGTAATAACATCTTGAGCTCAGGCATGTTGGAATGGCAAATCACTTCATGCAACAATTCAAAATAAATGCCTCTCCATCCATAAGCCTGCAGAAATTACTTCTAGGGGGAGAAAAACTATGAGAAAATAAACTACAAATACAAATGCTTAGTCTGCCACAGCAGTGTTTGGTAATATGGTTAAACCATGTGACACTGGCACCTGGAATTGGTAGCTGCAAATTTTATTGGACTAAACATGTTTCTTCAAGATATACTGCTAGCAAACTGATTCCTTAATTCACCTATCAGGATTAGTTTTTATAAAAATCTATAAGGTTTTTATGAGGAAAGGACAATGGGAAAACTTTTCAAGTAGCAAGTCTGTGTTGCACCATCCTTGTCTTTTAACCTGCATTACTGATATAGTTAGCACAATAATTTATCTATTGATACAGCCACCCTTTAAATAAAAGTTGCATATTTGGTTGTGGTTTTCCTTAAAGCAATATTCTATCATTAATTACATCATTATTTTTACACGGCCAACAAAATTTGGAGGCATACCTCCATCCCTTAGTTCAGAAAGTAATCCATGCTTAGATATTACTTGGCATCAAAGGATGCATTACTGATCTTCTGGTAGGAATCCAAAATGTCTTTTCATTGCTGTATTTACCTCCTTTCTCAGTGGAAACTCTAAGGTGACAACGGCTGATACCTTAGTAATAGTTGCTTTCTTTTTATTAGGACTACAACTGTAGTCAGAAGACTGTAAAAAGCTGAACTTAAAAGTCACTGCCAGAAAATGAAGATGAAAGAAAATTATGATTCTAAGGCACACCTAAGTATCCTAATTAGCTTCTGCTGGATTTCCTCACATTCGTGCTATAATGGTACATAGGAACATGAACTGATTCCAGAGGGAAGTCTGATAGAGTCAATCACTCTCTCAACTCACAAGGAGACAACTGCCTTGGTTGCATAAACCTGTAGGCCACTGGGAGCTGATATTCCTTCAGCTATAAAGCCCTTTTGGACACACATCCTTATCTCACAATGAAATCTTTAAAAGCTTTCTTCCCTGGTGAGACACATGCAGAATTTGGATTTCCTTTTGCACTGCAAACTCTGCTTAGAGCTAAGTACATACATGTCTAACTTGGGCACTATTTGGATGGAAGATAACAGAGGCAAAGGATGGCAGTGATGAGACAACACAACCAGAAATGTGTCCTGCCTGGAAAAAACGTCACCAACTTTTAAGTATTTTGAAACATAGTGTCTATCATCTGTCACTTCCATGAATGTGAAGGTAAATACCAACAACTGAACATGTCTGGAATTAAATTCAGAAAATGGTCAATAAAAGTAAATCTGAAAAAAAATAAAAATGTGTTCAACAACCATGATAGATGCTGTTTCATGTTGTGGAGAACAAAGGGAACATCTATCTTATTTTCATAGCATGCACCTCGGCTTATTTTTGTGAAATCAGCCTGCCCTGCAGCATAGAACAGAACCAAAGGAGTTTGCAAGTGGAAAAGCAGAAGAAAATGAAACAAAGGCAAAAGCATCTCAACCTGGCACATCCTCCAGGTGCTGTGTTTGGCAGCCGTGAGATGTGACTTGGCATGCAGCATGCAGAAGCTTCCAAATGTTCTGCCATTAGACCACAGCCATCTGGGTTTGCATGTTTAAGTACATGACTTAAAAGCAGCCCAGAAAGATCAACAGATAAGAGGAACCAACTCCAGAAGAACTAGACTGGCTGTGAGGATAGGGACCACTGACAGTGCTGCTTCAGAGAAGGGCACACACCTCGGTTTTGCACACAAGCTGAAACTAGTGAGCTGTTAATTCAAAAGGTGTAATGGTTCTGGGCTCTAGAGACCCCTGATCATTTGCTGGTGGGTTTGGGAGGCATATGGAAATGGGGATCTCAAGAGTCCAAGGGACACGTGCTACATGCAACAGTTCTAGTATCATAAAAAATATGAAAGGAAACTTACATGCCAGAATGGAGAGTTGTAAACACATTTAAACCTCACATTAAAACATACCTAAGGGAAATAAAGTGAGGACATTGGTCAATGAAACACCAATAATCTTTCCCAACTTTATTTAAAAAAAAAAAAATCAAATATCTGGATTATATCAAAGTCTTTACAATGCACCTTACATGCATTAAACAGTTGTGTCACTGAGAAAATGCATGACATTTTCCCTTTGAAAGCTGACTTGGATAGATTAACACATGTTCATCAGGGCTTCTACACAATAATTCAAAGGTTTGATGCAATAACATTTTAAAAGTTCTAGAAAGGTTTTTGGTTTTGTTATTTTGGTAAGTGCCTGCTCTGTGCTCTATCAAAAGCTAGATGCTACATCACTGTTTTAGCATTCTATTAACTTGTCACACATAGTTTGTTCTATTCACAAGTTTTTCAAGGTTTTTTCAGGTAGAGTCTTCTACTTTGAGGAATATCTCTCAGGTATCCCTGTTTAAATTTTAACTCTTGCTTTGATTAGACCTCTACTGGCTTCTGTTTAACTACCATGTTTCCAATCTTTTAATAATTGTTCTGCATTCAAAACTCATTACTAAGAAATAGCCAGTTGAAACAATGACTGGTTAATCATTGTCCCAAAAATCAATGGAGTATTTCCCATTCTCTGTCATTTCCAGATCATTTATTGAAATCGTAGAATCACAGAATCATCAAGGTTGGGAAGGACCTCTAGGATCATCGAGTCCAACCTTCATCCCAACATCTCTCTATCCATTAGACCACAGCCTCAAGTGCTACACCCACTCATTTCTTAAACCCCTCCAGGGATGATGACTCCACTACCCCTCTGGGCAGCCTGTTCCAGGGCCCAACCACTCTCTCAGGGAAGAAAACCTGGACAGTCAGCTGATGGAAGTCAGATTTCTGCTTTTGGCAAGATCATAGATAAGAATCTCATCCAAAAGAGATTCCCACTGGCTTTTTACCTGCTTGGCTTTTCACAGAGAAAAATTTAACCATGTTCTTCCAGGAGCATCTTTTAAGAAAGCCTCCCAATGATTTTTCAACAGGAACATATCCTTCAAACCATGTAATTTTGGTATTTGAAAAATGCATGAGAACAGGGATGACAAATAAAATTATAATCTGATGATGAAAAAAATAAAAATCAAAATCTCAGTAGGTCTGAAAGCATAAAAATCCAAATTAAGTCTACATCCACTAGTTATGACTTCAGTATTAGAGCTGTGCTAGGTCTTGTAAGTCAAAATTGGCCAATGGTCTCCAGCCACACATTTTACAAAATACTTCCCTCTACTTCTTGCACCTTTTTAGAGTCTTTAGGTATTAAACATTTCAAAGCATAACGTCTTGAGTTGATGCATAACTATGCCTATAAAGAATAGCTGGGAGTGCTACTCCACAGTGGGTTTTTTTACTAACTTACCTGGTAGCCTTGGTTTACAGGCAAAGCTTCAAGTGAAGCAGGGCCAGCTTTACAAATGGTAGATTTGCAAAAATAATCCAATGGCTTTATCTGATAGTTTATTTTGTAGACAGAAAAAAAATTTGGCAAATAAGTGGGGGGAGGGTGTATTAGTGCATCCCAGATAAAGCTTAATAAAAATGTAAGACATACTGTTTGATGATACCGAGTTCCCCTTTCTGTGCCAAATTACTATTCCAGTTACTGGGACTTCTCACCATCGAAGACAAAAGCATACTCTGGATGAATGAAATTGTTATTTCATTCTGATGGGGGAGTGAAGAAGTGTGTTCTGTGTATACATGTACAGCAAAACAGATTAAAAGAGGAAAAAAAATGGAAAAGTTCAGTCTGTATATTCCCATTGCTTACATAAGTGTTCTAAATATGCTGCAGCTTTTGCTTTTAAAACAGATGTGGTCTATACAGCTGTAAAAATAAAACATATCTTTATATCATAGGCAATGTAGGCTGTGTTCCTTGCAATAAATGCTCTCTCTGATTATTTTTCAATGTAGGAAATTTTAAATAACTACAAAAGCATACATACACCACCATGACAACCCCAGACCAAAACCACATCAAAAAGCAAATGTCCAGTGCAATAGGATTGAGAAGAAATGTTGGTTATTTAGAATGAAACATGGTATTGCATGGATACAGCCCTTTCCAAAATAAATATCTTGACTGCTTGAATTAAAATGAAAAAGAAAATGAGACACATTAAATATGACAGCTTAAAGGTAAGAACTCAAACAGATTTCTTTCAAAACAAAATGTAGAAGTTTCTAAAAGGCCATTTTGTTTTATCAGTCTGTGGTACCAGTCCAGCATGCAGTTAGTTAAAGAAGAACCTGAGCTCAGTAGTGATTTCACCTGGCTAGTCTGAGTACAAGACAAGCACAGGGCAAAAACTATGACCTCTCTCTCCCAGATTCAGAGTGATAGGAGAGGCATTTTCCATAAGTTATTCTACCCCAGACAGTGAACACAGCCTTTGGCCACTAACCAAGCACCAGTCCCATCAGGAACCAGTGCTCAAAGTTTGGCAGAGGGGAGGATCACAGACCATACCCAATGAGCACTTCCAGGTCATTGCTAAGGGATCCTGCTGTTCAGGTTTTATTTTATTCAGGAGACACACTGAATTAAGCCTCTGCTGAATTCTACTATTTCTGTCTTTGTACACAGTATTGGTTTGACTGCTAAGTAATCTTTCCTCTGTTGTCGCAGGGGCAACACTTACTTTATAGTAATGCATTAGTCTGCTTTGAAGGAAGTTTAACTCTAGCATAATCAGCTTCCCTTGCATTAATGCCCATGAAATGCAGCATCTGGAATCCACCAGAGAGACCTGGCCCCTAAATTCCAGGGAGGGAATTACCATCTGCTCCCCCAGTTCTGGGGGAGTGGGTCCAAGGGAGAGGAAGAATCTGCCACTGCTTCAGAGGAGAAGCCTTTGGAGGACACCAGTGCCACAGCTGGGAGTGCACTATGGTCACCATGAGGCCTCAAAGAACAGTCATCACCTCCAGAAGACAGCAGGAGGTCTCTTTTGTTAATCTAATGGATCTTTTGTCTTTTAAGGTTTTGGTATTGAAAACAGGCATTCCACAGCTACCCACTCTGCTGAACTGTTTAGCCAAGCAGCATTGCCAAATTTAAATGAAGAGATGTAAAATTACAGCTAAAAGTGGATGCCTTCACACCCAGCACTGCTTAGAGCAATTATTAGAGTGACATGAAACAGGGTGGGAATTTGATAGATTTAACTAGAAAAGCTAAGTGGAAATTAATTTTATGGGTGCCTTGGCATATGTGCAGAGTAAGTCCCAAGTGAAAAGAGCTGTCTCTACTTAGACTGTCTAGAATTAGGACTGCCTCTTAGAGTATCATTCAGAATATCTCAAAGCAGACCCATTAGGCAGTTTTACAAACCAACTACATCTAAGCTGCCTTTATGGCCTGGGATTCCATTTGTGTCAATACTTGCATTGTCACTATGCTAATAAATATCCTATCATAAACTCCATGAAATTTCACCTGCAAGTGTAGCAGCATGTCTAAGCTCCAGTGATAGATCTGACAGTATCCAGCATTCATACTCCTCACCTGCTACAGACCAACACACCAGCAGACTAGTTAGAAGACAATTAGTCCAATTTCACATTTCCTAGCAGCCGAAAAATTTCCTGTTATTTGAGTCACAGTGGATGGATGCCAAGTTCACTGGAAACAACCCTACTGATTTACCCAGTCCATTTTAATACTTGAGAAATACTGTTAAAACATGGATGTCCTAATTACACAGGGATCAGTGCACAGTGTCCTTCTCACCCAGGATTCTCCCAGAAGAGCTGCAATCACCTGCATTCCCCTTAATTTCGCCATGCAATTCCAACTAATTTCATCCTGGTACAGTGCTGTCAGACAACTCCCATGTCTCTGCGGTTTTAATCGATTAGCTCAATGTCTCTATAATGCATCACCAGCTGCCAGGCACAGAACTGGACGCTTCGCAAGCATTTCAACTAAAAGACAGTTTAATTACAATAGCAGCATCTCAAAGGCATAGGCACAAGGACTTGGAAAGGAATTATTAAAATATTTGGTGTCAACAAAATACTTTATAACGGAGCAAACAATGGCAATCAAAAGGTAGGAAATGAGGAGAAAGTCACATTTTTAAAGAGTCCTTTTTCTAATGGACTCTAATGCATTCAGGAAAATGGACTGCTGTAAGTGTTATTGTTTACACAGTGGGATTGTGATCTATGAAAATTCTTTTGCTGGAATACTGACACTTAAAAATAGTCACAGATGTCAGTAAATGACAATACAAGAAAAATACCTTGGATTAGAAAATAGTTGTAGTAAGAAAATTAGACAATAAATAGTCTGCCTTAAATTAATGAATTCCTGAACCAGACTGTAAACTTTGATTCATTCCTTGCACCACTTCTGTGCACTGCTGCTCACATGAGTGCAATGAAAGGGTCTTACAGCTGGCTGTCCAAAGTGAACACATGTATAGGAAAAAAATAGGCATTTTAAGTAATAGCCCTGTTAACGGAGACAAAAGCAAGGATGTTGATCAGCCAACTCAACAAATGACCACAGGAATTTAGGGCAAAAGCTTCCCTCCCCCTTTGTGCAAGCTTACAGAATGGTCAAAATACAGCAGGAAAACTTTGTTTCTGCTGCACAGGCAAAAACAAGGAAGCCAATCCATACAAGACCTGAACAGTCATTCCAGCAAAGCTCTCACAAAACACACACAGAACCAAGCTTCACCAAGACTCAAAGAGCATGACTGCAAACCATGGAAGTGTAATTGGATTCAAAGCCTTTTCCAGCTGACATAAATGTTCACTCATTTGCTCAAAGCTCTCCTTCAATGCAAGGCTTGCAGTAACTTCAGCCTGGCTGTATCCTAAAACTGGCTATTGATGGGTTGGCAGGTGCTGGGAAAGAGTTCAAGGTCACATGCTCCACTCTAGTGGGAGATGTCTATATTTGATCTTGGTGACCTCTTCCAGCAGTCTGAAAGGGTGGCATTGACAGAAGCTGCATAAACACTTGCCCATTTTTCTTTACTACAAGTAGGGTCGCTATGATTTATCACCTTTGTGATGGGAAGAAAAGAAAGGGATGGAGAAAAGAAACCTTACTACACTTACAAGTTCTATGAACCTCACAGCAATGTTGCAGGTGAATGGGAGATAATTACACAAAGTGTTCAAGCCTTGCACAGTGCCAGATCAGTACCTGGAAACGTGTGAGACTGGATATCATCACATTTTTTAGCTGGCTCATTTACACCTTTTAAAACATGCTGTTTCTTTTGATGAACTTACTTTTTTTGGTGGAATCTCAACAATCTGATTTTCCTTGGTTCTGTAAAACTAATCTGAGATATGGGAACACTTGAAACTTGAGATCCTCCAGTTCAAAAGCAGAAAAATCTATTACATATTTCCACTGCCTCTATTGCCACATACTCACTTGGCTACATCCAGTCTCACAGCAAGTTTTCACAGAACTACAGCAATCCCTTTTTTATCACTTATGCATCATATGGCACTCTGTGCTTAAATGAAATGTACTGCAGTTTTTACTTCTGCAAATAAGAGTATGCAAGCCAGTTTGGTAACTAAAATACTCACTTAGTAATCAGCACAGCATACAGCACAGTTATAAAGTAAATAGTAAGTAACTCCGAGCACCCTGCTCTAGCTGAGGATGTCCCTGCTCTCAGCAGGGGGTTGGACTGGATGACTTCCAGAGGTCCCTTCCAACCCAGACATTTCTGTGTTTCTAAATGATAAGATGTTCTTTAAATTTAGATTCTGGTTATCAGATTTAACAAACCAGCCACCTTTATGGCTTTATTTTAATTTTTTAACCCGAGTAAACCAAAAGGACTTTGCTCACACTTAGATTAAGAGCATTCCAGATTATTTTTACCTTAAAAAAAATAGCAGTCAATACAGAGGGTATAATATTAGCTTTCATCTTTAAGACATTTAAAAGCACATACATTGTCAAGTCTGTAATACATTTACCATTTATATTTTAAAAGTAAAACTCAGTAAATTATTTCTTCTATGAAGTGGAGTTTTCTTCATGCATGTAGTAAAGCTAATGTGCATGGAAAATGAGCTGTTCAGCCACAAAGTGATCAGCAACATGCAGGAGCTCATACTTTGCTAACTTGGTGGTGCAGCAGGAGTCATCAGATAGTATCTCACGCGCAGACCCTTAGTAATATACAACTATTATTTAATCTGTGGTAAGGTGAAGGGTTAATGTGACTCTTGCTACACTGATTTGTTTGCTTTATAAGTGATATTTAATTTCCTTCTTTAATTATGGGAGGTAGCAGAAGGAGGCTTGGTGTTGTTTTGGGTTTTGTTTGGTTTTTGGTTTGGTTTTGGTTCTGTTTTTTTGTTGTTGTTGTTTTGGGTTGTTTGGTTGTTGGTTTTTTGGGGGGGAGGGGTGGTGGTGTTCTTTATTTGTTTGTTTTTTCCAGAGTAAAATCATACACAGACAACAGCATATCCTTGTTCTGGTTTTTGTTGTTTTTTTTTTTTATGCTGCTTCAAAATGAGTTGAGAAGCCCTCCTTATTTATAATGTCTACAAACAAATTTAGCCACTTTACCCTGGAGGATTATCCATTGGGTTTTCCAATGTCTGATTAGCAAGTGTCTAGAGACCATTGTTCCCAGGGCTATCAATCTTCTCTTCTACCTCCCTTTATTTTTGTCCAAGGCAAATTTAATGACAGCAGTTCATTTCCTAGGAATTTCTTAGTTTTGGAACCACAGCATGCTGCAAAGTGATTTAACTTTTTAGCAATTGCTGTTATAAGTTTACATAATTTTCAAGAACCTAATGGAAAAAACAAATGTCCAGTGAAACAAAAAAGATAACTATCATGCAAATCTGAGCTGGAACACCTATTTGTCACCTGAAAATATCTACAGATGCTGTAACTGCACACAGGCACACTCTTTAAATATGAATTCTAGCTCAGATTCATTTAATACTGATTTGACTTCAGAAGAAGAAAAAAGTATTTAATTCATTATCACCCATCCCTGAATTAGATATATGAATGTGAAAATCTCTGTTACTAATTTTAATTGCACTATTCCCTCTCCACAGGAGACTGTTAAATTGGGTTGGTGAAATAGTAGTGAATCACATCAAAGTAGTGGGATACATTTTATAATATATCTAAATAACTATCCCATTTTCCCAGCATGTTGCTGTGTATTTTAAGTATTAATATTATGACTCCAGTTTAGAAGAATGTAGCTTTATTTTATTCAAATAAATTTTCCTAGTACTTTATGTTAGCACTGTTAAAAATCAGGCTAAATTCTAAGTGGCTATCAAGTAATAAAGGAGAAACATTTACTGCAGAAGCCAACATGAAAATGTGTTTGCCTAGTCATAAAACACTCATGAAAGGAGCTCGCAGATGCATCATTTTGATGCAATAATGGTCTTTCCCATCTAATCCCACTTTTTTTTTCCTCCTTCAGATGCAATGTTTATTACCTGAACCTAGAATGGGTTTCCTTGTTTGCTTGTTATGCTTTGTTGCAATTCTATCAGGTTAGACACTAACATTTCTCAGTAGATTTGCAGCATTATTATTTCCACTTATTACCAACTCCCACCCAGAAGTGCCATAGAGTGTCAGACATCAGCACTGCCTTTCACATGGATTTCATAAGAATGCAGGAGCCTAGGTGACTGAAGAGCTTGAGAAATGTTCAAAGAGCAACTCTTGAAGCAATACCCATCATGCTGCAAGAAGAGGTATTTAGAAGCAAGATTTTCAAAACATGCCTATATTAGGCTGCTAAAACAGCTAAGTATTTCAGTGCTTAAAGATGCTGAGTGCCTGTATTAGAAAAGAAACTCCCACTATAAATAGTCAAAATATGATTCACTGTAATTTGAGGAAGCATGCAAGAGAATGGAGGTTACAATTCCACAAGGAGTATCTATCAGACAGATAATTCAAACAAATTCCACATCAAGATTTGCATCATGATTAATTATCTTGCTCTGGATTTTCAATCCTGATGCAAGATTTCTTTTTACATTTGAGATCATTTCGTGTATCTGAAATATTAAGTGGTGAAGGTGAGAAGTTCTCCTGTATTTTGATGTCTATGCAAAGATATGAAGATATTTATTTCATTATTAAATTTTAGAGAGAGGAATAAGGCAATGCAAAATTGCCTGAAGGATAAAGAAGAGATTACCAAACAGAGCTAGAATTCCCTGCTTTAACATGTATACCAGTGTTACTCCTTCAACACCACTTTCTCACTGCCCAAGTTACTAGCCATCTTTGCTCCATCAAAGTAGACAGGTATTGTTTCATATGTTGTCAATGACTTAAACAATAAATAACATATTCATGTGAACAAATTACCTTTACACAATGCACATCCCAGATTAACGTGATAAATCTGAAGGCACACAATGATGGCAAAATTTCTCCTTAACAGAAGCTTTCTCAAATAGACCAACAGAATACTGAATTTTCATTCACTGTCATATGTAGCTATGAAAACGAGCTCTAGCATCTGCTAAGAGATAACTAATGTCAGTTCTAGAGGAACCCCAACTCTATCACAACCCCATAATAGCACAAAAGAATCTCCTTCAAGAAAATCTGTTCTTCATTTAAGCAAAACCAAACAAAAACCGTGCAAAGAACAGGAAGCTATGCAAGAGAGCATGTAGTAAGAGGATTCCAACACAGGAATATGAATACATCAAGTCTTTGACAAGCTGCTTTACAGATCTGGTTTTGCTGCCAGATTTCATAAACCCAGATAATATTTGGTAGCACTTGAGTTTCCTCTTCTGGCTTCCATCATCTGAGCCATAAGAAATAGGCTCTCTCTGCTTACTCTGTCAGAATGGTGAACAGAGAGGCTCCTTTCCCATCACTTAGGCAGCTGAGGGCAGGAGTTGCAAATGAATGGAGCAGGATGCTCTGTAGATGGGGCATTAAGGATCGGGACATATTGCACAGTATTGTAAAGAATGCACGTGGACGAATTACCATGTCTCAGAGCTCCATGCTGCTGTGGACAGATCATTTCTAACACACTGACTCAGCATTTGGTCAGCACAGACATGCTCGCAGATTAAGGTCTTGAACAGCATGCTGAGGAGAATGAAAAAAGAAAGTGTGATCTGAAATTGGAGCAGAATGGAATCTGATGATGCAGTAAACGCAGAAATAAATTATTTTAATTATTTTAGTAATTTATTAAACCAGTTATCTGAAAGATCACATGGTCTTTCATTTCTTTTGAAATTTGCCAGCCTGCTTCCAGTGAAACTGAGTGGCAGAAAAATTAAATACCTAATTATAAATGGAGTGGTCTGTGCAAGATATAGTTCATACAGATATGCACAGACCACATATACGAAACATTATATGCTTAAGAAGCCTTCATGAGCTTTTAAACAGGTAAACTGCTCCGTGATATTTCACAGCACCTACAATACATGCTCCTTGTCTTTGTGAGCTAGTCATTGGACATATAGACATTGGACAGCCAAAGATTTCTGAAAAATTAGGATCAAGTTAATTAAATACATAATTTTCTTTACAGGAATTACATGTGTGTGGTTCAACAATTACTCTTTCCTTTGAGAGGCATTCTGCCATTGCACAAACCTATCAGGCAAAATTTAAAAGGTGACAGGCACCTGAATACAAAACATACTACTCCAAAATTATTTGCTTACTGCTCTAGTTAGACACCTTTTCCCCAATATCATCACCAATATTTAAAGCTTGTAAGATAATAGGTTTGCATGATTTTAAATTAAACACTATTAGATCCCCAAAGTAATTTAGAACTTGAAGACAATGCTATAAGATAGAATCCTAACAAGAGGCATCATCAATTCAGTTCTGTGATTTAACTAGAAAATGTATCCTCACTTAAAACTGTATAAATAAGTTGGAGTACATGACAACATAAGAAATACTGGGAGAAAAAAAAAGTGCTAATTTAATTATGCTAATGGTGCTCTTGTAAGTGCAAAAACAGATGGCAGAATGAACAACAACGGATTATTTTTTTAATCAAGCAATTTTGAATAAATATTTTTGTTCAAAAGCAGTAAGCAACTATAACATTGCTGAAAAGTGACAGTTTTCAGCATATCCATGTTCTAGGTGCACTTCAACCGATCAGTAAAATAATAACACCCATGCCTTATCAGTAACCTCACTTCTGCCCTTTCCTAGTGGCTATTCCCAAAACAGAGCTCATTTCCTGGCTACTAAAAACTAAACTGATCAAATGCCACTCTCGAGCAAAAAAGTGCAATGGTTGGCACTCATGCCAGACTATGCATGTTCCTTTTAGAATATATCTAATGGGTGTAGCAATGGAGACTTTAGAAAGACCACAAGTTGGTGCAGGAGAGAAGTTCTCTGACCACGTAGAGCTGACACTTTAGCCAGCATTCCACACAATTAATTAAATGACCATATTGAACTTTATAAGTATGGTAGATAATCTCTGTTTTGACCTGCTGCCACATTATAAAAAGCTAATAAAAACTCTTCATCCTCTCACATATATTTTTGTAATGATTAATCTAATTAGCAACTTTAAACTGTTGAATATTGCAGGCCATAAACTAATGACATTTAAATAAGTTAAAGTGCACAGCTTGTTTTTCAGAAACCTTCAAGGTCAGAAAATAAGGTCTTTATGTTGTAGCTATTAATTTCCTTTTATTTTGATAAAAATATGTAGAGAGGCGATTGTCTTTGCTCGGCATTACCCAGTTGCTAAACATTTAAGCAAATTTTGGCAATCATTTTACACACACAAAATTATAAATGTCAATTATGTACGTAAACTATATGCATCTAGTGCTATTCTACATGTAAATACATGCAACAAATGCACACAATGGTAGTGTTTTCTTTCCATAACCTTCAGCAAAGTTCATGCATTTCCTGGCCCAAAGAAGGGCTACTATGCCCATCTATTAATTCACCATATTAGCTAGTCTAATAAAGGGCATTACTTGCAAACTTTGTCTTGTTTACAGATGTTTCTGCAGACATTGCTCTCTAAAGAGCAGAAATGATGCATCCAAAGGACATCCACACTACTATATTACTGAACAATGTTGCGTTATTTAGATGAGCAGGTGAGCACACTGTCCAAGCTGCCAACTGCACTTCCTCAAGAAATCATTTTGCACATGCACTTGTGACACTGCGAGTTCAAATCACAACGAAGGCCAAGCAGCCATCCTCTAGAATATTTACCTTCTAACCAATGACATTATTTTGTACTCTTCCTATGCCTAAAACCACCTCATTAAGATGAGGAAGGGCACTCTGTAGGAACACTGAACAGTCAGTGATTTCTCCATGTCATTGCAAGGAGAATATTCAGGAAAGTACCCAACTCAATCAACACATGCTATCTCCAACGTCCAGCTTCCAGGGGTTTCAGGTAGCTTCAGGACAGAGCCTACAGTCAAACTGCCTGAAAGGTGCAAGTGCACTAGGACTCCCTAGAATTTACTTCTACAATCTTGTTTTTCTCCTAATGTTTAAACATTAGTGTGATAAAAAGGCTTTATTTACAATGATTGTATAACATATATGCCTATTTAATAATTTTCATTATTAAATAAATTGTATTAATAATGTGCATTAAAAACACAAGCTTGGTTTTCAATTGAAATCATTTAAGTTGTGTATCCAGCAAATTCCAAGGGAATCAAGTGAAAATATGACCTTTCAGATAATAGCATGCAACTCCATCAAACAGCTTTATCATGTACTGCACTTCAAGCCATCTGCATGTGTAATGAATCTGAAGAAAATAAGTGCAGACAGTTGATTTCTGAGTTATATCTTGTACTTCTAATGAATTCAAGTTCAGACATGTAAAGAAATACTGTACATGTTACTGAACCACCAGTGAAGCAAAGAAATTTCATCTGTGTAATAAGTTGGGTTCATAAATGAAAGCCAAGGAACTACTTGACAAGGAAAATATATCTAATTCTTATATTTGAGTTGTCTCAACATAAAGCTGGAAGCAAGTAGGGAAGGTACATCAACAGAATCTTCTCTAGCAACACTTTGCTATTGATTTGGAGCCTACAAGAATCTTCACAATTATTTTTAGCATCTGATGTTCCAAAACATGGTTATGAATCACTACCAAATTTAAGTATTAAAACTTCTTACAGTCAGGCATCTCTCTGACAATGAATCAGTGTGTTAAGCAAAAAGAGAAATTTAAAAACTAACCCACTGTGTTTTTGCATAACACATACATAATAACTACCTGTCTGGTGAGAAAACTGGAATAGTGGACAGTGAAATATTCCTCACTCTTTAGATTGTTGGCAAGTTCTTATCTCTTCTGTCATTCTTTAAATATTTCTGAGGTGGGACTATTTCTACCCTGCACTTTAACATTCTTTAACAGCTGTACAACAACCTACATAGGAAAAAAAAAAACAAAAAAAACAAACCCAAACCAGCCAGAAAAAGAAACATTCAAAGCATCATAGTAACATTCTTCCAGCAAGCTCATGAGTTGCTTTAGGCCATGAGTCTTACTGGATATAAACACGAGCTTTCACCTTCCGAACCACACTGCAGGTCTGTCCTCGGGTCCAAAGTGAAATGTATTTCATGGTCTGAATTCTGTCCTCTGGGAATTACTAAACCACATTCCAAATGCACTGCAAATAACATTTCAGTTTAGCATGATTGGCAGGTCACTTAGGAGAGGCCCTGTACTACTTTTTAAAACTCTATTACTTTTGATGCCCAGAAAGGACAGTTTTCACAGGTCAAGCTTCAGATCTCTGGTAGCAAGTCTAAAAACCTCTATCAAAGTTATCTGGCCCATACCTACTTGTAAGTAAATAAAGAAGAGTTCAGCTTCTAATGCCATAGTGAACAAAGGGAACAACAATATTAAAAGCTCATACCAGCTCTTGGTTTAAATCAATATTTGCTTGGCCTGTTTTCCCAACTAACTTCTACACTTTACAAGTAAATATCGACTTACATCCGAAGATTGACCCAACCTAATGTGACCTCCCTCCCCACACACTTTTTCAACTCTCCAACAGTCCCTCCTTACAGCTAGCACTTCTTTGACATATTTTTCTACCATCCCTTTCCAGCTTGCCACACTAACCCTATTTCTGCCTGTCTTATTACCGGCCTTACTCAGCTCTCTCTCTGCGTGCTTCCCATACTCATTACACACCTTCCTTTTCTTTTACAAGCAGTTTATGATCTGCCCATTCTAGATCCAACAGCATACTTCAACCCCGTGTTGCTTTCTCAACGCCATCCTTCTCACAATGTGCTACAATATTATACAGAAGTTGCCACTCCTTGGGTCTTTAATCCCTTCTGAGTAAATTTCTCCATCAAAACATCTCTGTGCTTGCCAATGACCTCCTCACACCATGAGACACTTTATTAGTGTCATTGGCCTCCACACCCATGTATATTATTAGCAGGGTTATGGTCAACATCATGTTATCAATGGCTTGTGGATATCATTACAGGTTTGCACTGGCTGAGCTCTCCTTGCTCTCTTTAAAGAAATCATGAGCATACAACACAGCCATTGAGCCAGTGTCCTTAAAAATGGGCAGCACAAGCCCTAACAGAATTTGATTTTAGAAAAGAAAAAGAATAAAAGCATCAGGTTAATGAAGACAGAACACACACAAGACAGAAAGGATGATTCAGCTGCTGTTATTCATTTGTCTTTAGATATATTTTTCTTATAATTGTGACCAAGGGGCAAAATTAATCAGTTTCTTGAGCCAATCAAGGGTTACAGGTAGCAATTAGGACTCTGATAATAATCTTCAAATATGCAATTGTCAGAAGCTTGCAGTACAGACACTTGGGGAAGAACAGTTACATGGGGCTATACTTTCAAGCTCTGAAATGTCACTGAATGAGCTGGAAACAATCAAACTAATCCTTATCTATATATCTCTTAAATATCTGTCCCCAAAATGACGATAGTGTCTTGGTAAATAATGTTTTTTAGAAAAGATTCTGAATATAACTTTCCAATCAAAATAAAAACAATACTGTAGAGAAAGAAACCAGGTATTCTTCTGAGCAGGTCACTGCGTAAATGAGGCTGGCCTGGGGAAATACTGTCTAATCAATAATTATGTAACATCTCACAATACGTTTTACTTCAAAGGTAATAAATCTCATCAAAACTTTTTACACCTGTGCTTTTTCAAAAGCAACCAGTAAGAGTTTTCTCAGAAATTAGTGGGAAGTAATTATTCACATGGCCTGCTTTTCTTAGGAAACCAAAGGGGTCATTTCTTAAAAATAATTATTTTTTTCATCTTGAACTATTTTGTGCAAGGAGTACTTCTGCTTCTACAGTTGTCAATTAGGTAGATGCATTCAATCAGTTGGAAAAAGTATCTGATTAAGCCTATCTTCTTCCCCATCCTTACAAAAGAGCTGAACAAAATCATAAATGAAAACTAGCAATAAACAGAAACATCGAAACTCTTTGTACTCTATCTAGAACCAAGATTAGAGTTAATAGAAATGGTGGAGAAGCCTTTTAAATTACTTATTCATCACTGAATAGGGTGGACAAGGTGATAAAAGAAATTAAGGCAGCTCTCAAAAGACTCAAGATATTTCAACTTGAGCTGTGTTCCAAATTCACGCAGCAAGTTGATTCCACTCCATCCAAGGAGGCCAGAGATGGGAATCACATTACTCCCCCCAAATGTTGCTGGCTAACGGAACTGGAGTGGTTCAATTCTGCCAGCTTGGTGACCACTTCTGCTCAGGAAGAACCTTTGGCTGGACAGAGAACTTTCCATTGAGAGATAAAATAAAATATACCTGTCAGTAACAGAACACATAAATTGCCCATGACTTTTTGATGAAATATTATGCAAAAAAAGCTTTTCTCTCTTTACAGACAGAATAGCTATTATTTAAAATATAACATCTGCCTTGAAGTCTTTGACATCATTCACTGGACTTAGCTAAAATAATTTGTAGGGAAAATCATTTCAGTGATGTAGATTAACATGGGGAGATTTACCCAATTTCCAATATAAAAAAGCAAGCAAGAGAACACACACTCAAAAAATCCTGTTCAGGCAATTACTGATTTCCTAATATTATCCAAAACTTACTAGACAGTTTTGCTTGATAGCATGTGAGCATTGTACATACTGGCAAGAGTCAGATGGATTTGAATTCTGAACAGAGATCTATCCATAAATAACTGCAGAATATGGAACTAAACAAAGAGGTAGATCAGGAAAGTCAGTAAGCACTGCAACGTCCTGCTAGTCTGTGGGAAGCATTTTCCAGATTAAGGGCAATTCCCTTTACTGGAATGCTTACAGGACTAATATTCTTCTTTTCCCATGTAATATAAAGTTGCTTATCAGTAAATGTTCCTTGTGACTGTCTCCTCTTCAGACATTCACTATCAACCCATTCAAAACATACAGCTCCCCTACATAGGAATTATGAGAACTGTGAAGACTGAAGCTACACTAGCACACAGATTATGAAGATGATAATTATGTGCATAAAATATCGACAGCAATGTCATTTGTAGTGTTCCTGAAGTTGGTGATGGAACAAACCCAGATGCCTTCAGGCACTGACTGGGGAAGGATGGGTCTGTCCCACCTTCTGCTTCCCATTCAGTGCCTACAGTCGCCTCTAAGAGATGGAGCCACCCCTGTTTCCATATCTGACCACTCTGGATTCTCATATCCAAGACCAGGTAGAGGTATTAGTTAAGGCAGATAAACTACACATGTCAGTTCTTCTGGAGTTCACTTCCCAAACTGCCAATGCTACCATCACATCAAAGGCATCACAAAAAGGGAAGCGAGAGTTCAAGTGTGTCAAAACGTTCCATCACTAAGTGGCTTTTAAGATGCATCAACATACTGTAAGCATCAACCAATTGTGATCTAACAGGACAGAATCTATGCAAATTATATTATTGTATCCTAATTAAACTCTGAGTCACATACAAGTCTTCTATCCATCACTAAGCTTCTTACAACTTCCAACATCTTTTCTAATCACCTGCAATTTCCTTCAGTTGCAGCTGTGCAGTTGAAAGGGGCAGAGCAAACAATGACATCACCTTATTTTTTATTACCTTCCATATTTAAAAAATGCAAATCTACACTTGAAACTAATCCAGTAAATCTAAAGAGGCAAAGACTATGTGCCTCTAAATTTCTACTGAAGATCCCAGAGTGTTAAAATTTTGTATTATAAAGGCTTCGCAGTGATTATCTGGAGAGCATTTTTCTGGAAATTCTGTTCTACAGAAAAGGGGAATACCAGATTATTTCTGGTGTGAGAGCTGGAAGAGGCAGGAGGTGTTTGGTTTTACCCACACAGAAAAGAAAAAAAAAAAGTAAACAAATGAGAGGTTTTTTAAAGGATGGGATTCTTCCAATGTGAAATGATAACCAGTGACAGAAGAAAAATGGCTGGGTTGGATGAACTGTTTATATGTACAGCAAATTATATTTCTCATTCTTCCTGTTTCTTTATGATACTACAGTATTATATATTTACAGAATTCTAGTATATTCTGGAGAAGAGAAGACATTTCCCTCCATATGACCACATTCAATTAAGCCAAATTACGTCCTTGAAAATATGTAAAAATAGGTGGAGTTAGACTAGGCAGATGGCTAAAATAAGGGCACCTGAAAAGTAACAGTTTAAAAAATAAAGTTATCTGCCATATATCTTGTTTACATATTTTTAGAAACAAGCTGGCTACCATTTCAAAAAGCACGTCACACATCCGTTATAAAAACTTACTTATACTTAAGGGAAAAGAATTCTTTTCACCAGGATGGGAAGTGATGTAGGTAAGGGACAGCTGTAACATTTCATAGGCAGCAGGGGCTTTTTTCAGTGTCCTACATATGTGGATTCAGCCTTGGGAGTGTGACAAAAGGGTAGATAATCATAACAATCCATGCAGATTTTAGCTACAAACATGCAGTAGAACTTCCTTATCCAAGAATTTCCCATTACCCACAACCCATTCTTCTTCCAGGCCCTCAGTTCTTTCCAAAACATTTTCAGTTTCCTTAATGCATGTAGTAGGTAATGCCATTATTTTGGTTTTGCAGTACCCTTTTAAATGTGTACTTAGCTATCAGATACACAGACTTTTAAACTCTTAAATGTTGTTTTATATTAGTCTAGTTTTATAGAACCAAAGAATAAAAGAAAGGTAAATGTACTGAATGCCACTGATAAGAAAGATTGATTACTTCAGATTTCTCTTTGTGTTTACTGACAAAAGGCAGTGTGCAGTAGCATACTAGGTTTGTTCTGAATGAAAAAAATGAAGCCTAGTTGGTAGATTAACCATCTACAAAATGATTCCTTGCAAAGTACAGTATGGGTTTTTGCACTCTGATATCTTATGCAGTAAATCTGGCTAAATTACATCTTTAATAAATCATTTAGTACTTACAACATTCTGTTAATTATTTCAAAATACTGTAATCCTACATTATTTATATGTTAATTTTTTTATCCTGGAAGGACAATACTGCACACAGTGGATTGGTACCTTCAGTAAACAGCAATATGAAATATATAACTACTAAGAAAAGCCACCATAATTATGCAGCAAAGTGCTCATTTAGGATTTGGCTAAGGTTAAACATACAATGCATTCTACTGTGCAACACTAAATACCCATATCCTTCACACAACTAAGGTGGTAAAATCAGGAGCCACAAAAATAAAGCTGCAAAAATATGAGAAGACAGATTTGTAACCACAATCATGCATGAACAATTACAAATTTCAAATGTAAAGATCATTTAAATAAATGTAACTGATGGATAATCCTCACAGGGTGCAAGTCAAAGTAAACAGACAGTCCACTTAGAAAGTGTCTACTGAATTGATTTAACAAGTTTAATGCGAGCATCAGCGTGGGGCTATTACTGATCGTAAGCTTTACTGATGTTATTTGTTCGCTTGGAAAAATACCGCTCTTTGGAATGAGCACATTAAGGCTAAAATTGCAGAGAAAACCCTATTACAACTTTATTGCTGGCAAATTGGAACCAAACCTTGTCTGTATATCAATTACTTAGAGTTACCACAGAGATAAATCCTTTTTTTTTTGTATAGGCTCAATCTTGAAGACAGTGATGAGAAAACTCCTTATTATACCCTACCAACATCACGAGGTTTTCTTAGCAATTTCAAGAAATTGTCAATTAAGTTCTTTTTATTAGGTTCCAAAAGCTGTTAAGTCAAACACAAATCTATCATAAGGCTTGTAACAGCATGTTATTTAGGCACATTTCAATGTTTCACTCTTTCATTATCCACCTACCCAAACCCTAATCAAAAGTTCTCATAAAGCAAAGGAGTTTTCAGTTCTTCCATCTCAAGGTTCAGATAAATTTAGACCAAGTGAGCTCTCCTATCTTGTAACTGGTCATATAAGGGATGCCCATTAAGTGAGTAGAAATACCATTATATATATGGGTTTAGATACTAACACTGTTGCTCACCAGATCATTAATGCTGTATGACACACTGCTGTGTAATTGAACAGGATAGTTATAGCAATATTATTTAGAAAGTCTTTCAAATATTAACATAAATGCACCTATTTTTATCTGCCTTGATGCATGTAGGGTTTTCTTTAAGACAAATAACTACCTCTAAAAACTACAGTCAATAAGGGAAGTTATTGTACAGATCCCAGAGCTGCAATACTGAAATAAACTTTATTCCTTGATCCCTGAGCTGAAGAGCTAAAGTCTTTGTAGGACTGATGCTTTCAAGTCTCCAGGAAGAGTAAACAGTCAAGTTCTTGCATAGGGGAACAGCACAATGAAGGGAATTGTACGTTCCTCCATCTGACTGTTCCACCTCTCAAGAAACTGGAAATTATTCCTACTCCTCTAGCTGGTTCCCACAAACTGGCTGCTCTGGTTTGAGTAGAAAGAGCAACATGCTATAAGCATATATGAATCTGAAAATGAAATATCCTAACTAGATGTGTTAGAGCTCAATGGATAGCTACAGCAGCTAAAGATCTCTTAAGATAAATTACCATGTTTCAGGACAGAAAATGTAAGTAGGAAAAAAGTTACAATATAGACTATTTTTCTTTTTTTCTTCAATAGCTGACTTCTTGTACGGCCATCCCAATTCATTCCACAGTATCCAGACTAGTTGGTCACAGGCTAATGACATTTGAAGAGGAGAAGGGCAAAGCTATCATTACAGTGATGACAACCAATCACAGAGAAGAAAAAAAAGTTTTATTTATTACACTTAATGTAAGAAACCTTTACTGTGGAATATAATTGTACTGTCACTACACACCAGAGATTTTTAATCCCCAATCATTCCAACATATTTTACAGTTCATTACCTTTTCAGTTAGATATTGCAGGAAAAACTCTCCTGAGTCTACAGAAAAGCCTTCAAAATTCTACTATTTTTACTCTCATATTTCATCTATATGAAATAGTGGATGATGAATTTCTGTGGAAAAAATATACATATTCTGCACCAGGTCAGTAAAGAATAAAAAGGAAAAAAAGCTCACTGAAAAAAAGTCAAAACATTCTGTTAAATTTTAAAAATATTTAATATTTTGTTCATGAAGCCATCAAATATCTATAAGATGTTTATAAGAACTTGAGTGTGGTGGTGTGGCACACAGTACAGCATTGTCTCAGCTAAAGAAGATGGACTATGCATCTCGCCAATAATACACAATGCTCTAACAAACAAATATGAAGTTATATTGCCTCTAGGAGGAGATTACCTCTTATGATTCTCATACATTCTAATAAGTGTCACTGGGAAAAGGTAAGCAATTGTATCACTGTGAATTTTGTTCTGTAAATATCTATCACATATGGACATTTTTCACATAACATAGCTCCCAAGCCTTACTCTGTATTGACTGAATATAATCCAGACTTCACAACAAAAAAAATGACACTCTTGACATTACAGAGGTTGTCTAGTTAACTAAATCACAATGTAAAAACATGATTTTGCATTCTCCCTTTCAGTTTTGTTTTGGTTTTAAATTGGTAAAATAGGCCCTGAAATACTAATTCAGGAAAAGTGCTACACATATGGAGAGCTATTTTTCTCCAAGTTGTATTTTATTTGGAAATTCATTACAATCTCCACTTCAGCACTAATGGACCGTGCAATAAATAATTTTTTTTTTTTAAATCCATCACATACAGCAAGGAAACCTCTGACTTCCCTACACTAGATTTCACTAATACGTCAAAAAGTAAATCTAAACACATCACTGGGTTTTGCAAGATCTTTCAAGTATCTATTTTTTTCTTTTACTTTTTAATTTGTTTGCTTTTTAAAAATGACCTGTTTGCATTCTAATCAAATACACGTCTACTGCTTCTGTATCAAAGAAGAAATAATGCACTTTGAAGTAAGGCAATGAACAAACAAAATAGAATTTGCCTCCCCTCCCTCCCCCTTATTTTTTTATGTTCTTGTAAGTTGTGCAATTTGTAAACACTGTAAAATTAACATGGTTCAAATCTTGACTCTGACCTGAACTGACCCTTATTCTACCAATTAATTCCTTGACAAAAAGATACATGGAAAAAAAATAAAATAAAATTTTGGTAGACACAAGAAGATAGTGCTTAGGTCTGGTAAACAAGGGAGAATAAAGAAAAAAATGAGCAACTCTACATCTGAAGTAGGAAATCAGAAAAACTCTAGAAAGATGGAACCATGTGAATAAAAAAAAATGTAATCAGCAATCACAACATTGAAGTCTTCACTATTTTCCACCATATTTTCTTCAAGGCCAATTAAAGCAAAATGAGTGGATTTTTTGCTGACACAAAGCAGATGCAACACAACATAAAAATATGTCTTTCACTTTGAAGGATCACTCGGAAATCTTATTCTTCCAGCAACCAGCCACCATGCAAAAAATTACTCCAGAAAAGTGCATTAAGAGTTTGGCTTGCCAGGCAACCTTGAGATGTTAGAATCAAAAATCCCAACTAATCCTGCAGTGGAATCCTGACCCACTGAAAATAATCTGGTTTTTTTCTCTGGCAATGGAAGGGCTGGCACTGTTTTGCCAATGAGTTTTGCCATCAGTGTTACCCCATTTGGATTTTACTTGCTGGCTGATCATTTACGATGGGAATCCATTCTTCAGAGGATATTCTATGCACTGTTCTGAGGCAAACTGGGAAGAATTGTGGCTATCAGAAGACTTGGAATAGATATGAGACTCAGAATAACAGTTCAAGTCAAGGCCCATGGACCTCGAAGAGCAGTTCAATAATTTTCAGTAAAGGTATTCAATATTTATGCTGATGTAAATATAACATAGCTAGAGGAAGGCAAGGTCCCCAGCTGGAGTTTTACTAAGATCCATGAACTACAGTGGAGGGCTTATCCTCTTGAATCTGGTTGGCATGATATAAAAAATCAATGCCTAAACTGTCACTAGTGGTAAAATTCTGCTTAATCAGCACATTGGTGAGTTGGAAAGTAGCCTAAGGTGAGGAAGATGAAAGGCATTTAAGAAGGTTTTGCACTTGAATCTCAAAATCTTTCTACAAGGCTCTAATGTGAGAGAATAAAAGTATGAAGGCACACAATGCTGAAAAGATAAGTGCAGATTTGTCATGAGTAGAAATTTAAGGCAAACTTCCCCCATTCATCTAAAAGCTGGAAATTTTTACCCACTTATCTATGAACGGAATGGGATATAGGACAAGTAATTGGACATCCAGCTACCACACCCATCGAAGATAAACATTTTTTCCTGCAAAAAATGAGGCTAGCTGAAGCTGAGAAGAAATAAAATAAAATTTTTATGAGCTTGAACATCTTGGAAACCAGAGCACGTGCAACTGCAGGTCATCACACTTCACACATGTGAGTCCAGTGTGGACAAGGCTTATGCAATTACATCAGACTGTAGCACTTTAAGTATTATTATTAACATAGGAGAGGAGTCATCTGTCCATAATTTCCAAATGACAAGATTAGAAGAGTTTTTCATAAACTTTTCTATTAAAACATTTGTGTTTTTCTTTTAATGACCAGACAAGCTGTATGTGGGTTTTTTAGAGAAAGAAGTATCATTGCAATGTGTGAATAACTGAGTATTATGTACTGGAGGGCTCTGTATATAAGAACAAAAGAATTATTGGAAATGTGCAGAATTCTAAAGGTGCCATCCTTCTTGGAACCACAGAAATGTCTTCTCTTTATGTAGTTAAGGAAAAAACACACACAATTTATGTTTTCTGAAACTATATTGGCAGAGAGTTGAGTAAATAAGAACTCAACAATTAATATTTGACCTCTAAATTTGCTTGACTGAAATAAGAAACATTTAAACAAATGCTTCAGTAAGAGGAAGCTATTTGTTAAGATTACTACCTATTTTATCTTTCTTTTTATTTTTCTTCTTCCAGTTGGTTTCCTTTTCACACTCTCACCTCTTAGTGCTAATTTCAGTCATGCAGCATTATAACAACAGGTAAAATACTGGGGAGCTTATAACCCAGCAAAAGGCTGGATCATCCAAAACTAGTAGGAAAGCCAGATTTAAATATGAGAGGATGGCAGAATTATTTTAATCTTTTACAGAAAATCCTTGGATCAGCAGATAAATGCTAAAACCAGACTTACTTAAAACTTTAAAACTATTTTCATGTTGAATCAATATGCGTGTCTAGAACCTTGTTTAAAACTATTCACCATGCGAAGTTTCAAATGCATAGTATCAAAGAATAATTTTTGACATTTTGATTCATACATGCTTATAAAGCTCCAAGACAACATGGTTTAATTATAAAACATATTTCTACTGCCTTAGTCATGCCAATTAAATTTGATTGGATACTTTCTTTATTCAACAAGCCCCTTTCATGTCATTTTAATTTACTGTCAAAGCAGCCTGAATATTGGAAACTAAATTATTTACTACAGCCCATAAGCCAATAATGTTCCATTTGTCTCGTACAGAGGGAGACTAGACTAACAAGATTATTAAGGACATTACTTGTAATAGCGAATGTCCTTCACTTTATTTGAGCTTCATGCTGTGCTTTCAGAGATCATACTTCAAAAGAGCTCCGTTTCATTCCATCACAGAACCTCTGATATAAATTATTCTTTGCTAGCTTTGTAATACTCTGATCATAGAGAAAGTGGACCCGATCTTGTTGGCTAAAAACAGAGGCTTCTTTTCTAAGATAACTACACAGTTTATTTGTGCTAAAGACCTTTGATGCACTCCCTTGTGCCAATAACACAGAGCAGGCAGAACTCGGCTAGATTTATCATACAATGATAACAATCTTGGAGACTTAACGCACAAGGGCTTTGGTTGTCTTTGCAATGATTTCAACCCAAATTCTGCAATCTAAATGCATGTGGTTAAAATCAATCTTGTAAGTTCTTAAAAACACCATGTAGAGAATGCAATAAATGTAATGCAGAACAGACTCCACAAAACCAACAGATCTAGCATTTCACAAAGGGAGACTGGAAAAATAGAATACAAATTGTCTAAGATATAAGCCTGTCATACAGACTGATAAATTGATAAAGGATTACAAACACAAAGAAATGAGTGAAAAGATAATAAGCTGGGGAAGGTAATTCTTGACCTAGTGTTAGATATACTCTTTGCCTTTTTGTTATGATTCAAGTTCAGCAAGATTCTTAAAAAGATTACTAACTCAAAGCAAATGAATAATCTTGTTTAAATCAATGGAACTGCTACATGCATAAAGTTAAGTGCGTGTTTATTAACTGAGCAGATTTGTATTGTTTCTGATACTGGAAAGTGTTTCAAAGAATAAAAAAAAGGCACAGAGAAGTAGAAATATTTCTGAAAAACTAGGAAAGCCCTTCAACTTTAGAAAAAGCTAGGATGTGGAAAAAAGCTTCCTTCAAGAACACTGGAAGAGAGGTAAAATGTGCAATAATTCCTTCATCCTCACTTACACACCAAGAAAACACCCAGTCTTGTGCAATGTCTGAATTTCAGATGTCAACATTAATGGGGAAGATACATGATTATTAATACTGGCTCAATTTCTTCTCTGTACAACACAGAGAAATTGGAGAAGTGAAAAAAGTAACTTAGAATATATTTTAGGGTCAGCAGTGAAGACTTGCCTAGCACTAGTGAAAACTGAGATTAAGTTGTTTGCTATTTTCATCCATTTTAATTACCTTTTGTTTTCATGATGAATCTACACTCTGAAAACTCACATGAAACCATGTGAAAGCTGTGGAAGAGGAAGAAGAAAACCAAGATACACATCTGTCGAGAAAATACTGGAAGAGACAAATAGTTTAAATTCTTTAAAAACTTAAAGACTTTTAAAACATTCACAAAGAATAAATTTCTTAATCTAATCTACTAAAGCCTGACTTTCATCAGTATTTCTTTATGCCTGCTAGGTTACCTGATCAGGACATTGACTAGCTAGAAGCTTTTAAACCATAATAAACAAAATAATGTTCCTGAATATGCAGAAATAAAAGGCAAGAAAAGACAGCAGCAATGTTTTACTGACAAAAGAACTTTCTTATAATAGAGGAGGGCATAAGGTGATAATTTAGTGTTCCAGCACAGATTTACTGGAAAATGGCCAAATATTTCAAAGCAAACACAGCTGTAATGTTTATGTTAAAAACAACAGGCTATGATAGCAGTCAGTCAGGCATTCTGTATACTTCAAGTACTGAAAATACATTGTTTCTTTTCACACAATACAGAGAGAGATTGCTCAAGTGTAACATGACAGAAACCTCTGAGAAAATGGCATCCTCCTAAGGATTTCTTATTTGCTTTTTTTGAGTGCCTCTTAGAGACAAACTCATTCACTAGCACCTCTTAATGATTTTAATGAAATCAGAACTGAAACATAAAAATGATTCTGGAAATAATGCTATCACTGTTAATGCCAAAATCCCTAAGAATGGAGAGGTGCTTTTGTTCTTTAGAGCTTCAACACCATTTTAGGTCATTGTTACAAACCTGGACTGGAACTACGTTACACATCTAAACAGTGCAGAAGAATTGTTACAATCTGCTCCTGACAACTGAACAGAAATTTGCCTTTAGAGGGTTAGAGGGAGGGACTTTATGAAAGTGAGGATTGTGGAGTTTGATTCTATGAAATCAGATATGGCAAACAAATACTCTCCTTTTATTCTCTATGTTAATATGTGGCACCTCTATTTCAGATCATCTACCTTAGTACAAATTTACATATGAAATGAAAAATAACTCAGTGGCCTACATAATAAAAAAGTCTTATTGTAAAGTTTATATATTGAAATGTACTTTATATGACAATTCAGATATTCTTCCCAATTAGTGTTTAAAGATGTTCTTAATGCTTACATTGTGCTTATCAAAACCCTGAAAGTTTAATAAGATATACAATTCTAAGAATAATTTACATTACAGAATTTATATGTTTCAGTTTTAGATTCCATTATCAACAGCTATTAAATCTAGATATATTTCAAGTACTTTAAAGTTAAAACCACATATTCAGACATGATGGGTTTTATTTATTTGATGTACACTGATGGATGAAAATCCAGTAAGCATTCCATTCAAGACTTTAAGAAGGTGCTATCTATCAATTACTCACACAGGACAAATATAAATATGTCCCAGCTCAGCTATACAGAAAAACAAAAACAAAACCCAACCAAAAAAACACTCAAACAGAAACAACAACCGAAAAAAAATGGTGAAAGAAAAACTGGGAATTAAAATCTCCCAAACCCTAACCCTGAACTCAGAGGATAAATCCTATAATGGAGTTATAAATCATAATTTCATAATTTTGTATGAACCAACGAGATAGATTCTAAACGTTAGGCTGAGTCCTACAAGCAGTAATCCTTGTGTGCCTCCTGAATTGTCACCACTTTATCTTCGTGTCACTAATACTTTTGTAGCTCATGAGCTGATCAATGTTTTAATCCATTCTTAAAAATAAATTTTTAAAGAAATGTGCTAAGAATGCATATGAGAGTCTTATTTTCTGCAGGAAAAAACCTAAATGCAGTACTAAAAAAAACCCAAACCACACTAAAATATATATTGCACTCCTATATAAGGCACATTAAACTTGTCTATTAATACATGTAAGCTCCATTTAAGTATTTTATGTATCTAACCAAACACAGGTATTTATGTATATGTAGTATAAGCATGTACATCAAATATAAAATTATGCTATATTCAAAGCAGTCCTTAAGATTCATTCTAGCCATTCTGTCCCTGGGAAACATATATATGTGTAGCAAATGAATACAGTCCCCATACAGATACACACGTATAGATACTTAAATGTATCCCCAGGATACATATAATAGGAGCTGGAAAGCAGCTGAGGGAATTTTGAAATCCAGTCTTTTGGTTTTTATCCCAAACATTTATTTCATATGGGCCTAGGTGACAGAAAACTCTTCCTTCTTACATTCCTGCAGGTTTTTTGCTAAACAGCAAAGCTAAAGTATTGGCAAATAGACCAAAATGGTAAATTAGACCTTGTAAAGCTGTATAAAAAGATAGTCAACAAGTAGTTTCATGTCACTTTTCTCAATTTATGTTACAGATATGTTTGTATTAAAAGACAAAAAGGATGAATTCTTTAACATTTCTGTATAAGAAATTATGTGCGCAAACTAATGTGGGTTTTTTCCCGATTGAACTTTATCCACCATGTTCCATTTTGACTGAAACAGTGAAATAACTAGCATGTTGCCTCTCTGAAGCCGAAAGCAATTTCCTTTTCTAATTTTAGTTATGCAAAGCCTATGGGCATCATCAGCATTTAGTAATTAGTTTTATAATTACTGCTGTTTTGCTCACTGTCATTCAATTTTTCTTACAACATGGTCTGGGATTGAAACATCCCACATCCACAGCTGTGTAAATTGCCATCCATTTATAAGACAAAAAAAGTAACATTCAACATACATCATTATTCAGTCAAGAATGTGTTATTGGTACTTAGGTGATGCTTTGAGTACATAAGCTGCCCAGTAAAATACAAAGAAAAGTATAATTCAAATACTCAGCAAATGCTATATGAACCAGCAAAGTAAGGAAAATTTAAATGGAAAATAAAATAATTTCTATTAAATAACAGTTCAGTCTATTATTGATAACCAACATATGTTCCAAACATGTTGAAAAAATAGTATCTGTTTTGTTTAAGGAAATATTCAGATACTGAGCTGAAAAACCACTCAACTTTAGATTTGCTGACACTGTAATTTGATCATTACTGTTGTAAGACTTTGCAGTCTGGCAATTAATTACAACATCCTCTAACCTAGAATTACCTATCGATATATTGTCAATACATTCAGACATGATACTACAAAATATTCTACATCCTTAGCCAGCTAATGTTCTGAATCCTAAAAATACAAATGAGTTTGGGTATGATATATTAGTTTAAATCCAGCAATTTGTCTTAACCCCAGCAAAATTAGAGATTGACAAGAATTCTTACATTATTGTTTTACAAACATTGTACTTCAAAAACTATGTATTTTTTAAAATTTCTAATTTGACATGTTCTTTATGAGTTTTTAAAAGCTAGAATGCAACACCCAAATAAGAATGAAAAATCTATATTCTTATCTTAAAACAAGCAAAATTTCTTCACTGAGGAAGAAGTGCTTCATTTCCTAGAAGTCTGGTTTAAAAAAATTTCCACAAAAGGCTCTGCCAGGGTCAGTCAGCTACCACAGATGCCAACCTGCTAGAGCAAGGCTGTGCTCTTAGAGGGCACCATCTTCCCTCAGCAGCAGTGAATGAATGCTCAGAACAGGGCATCAGCAATGGGCAATTTATATTTGCAATTTCCTCCTTTCTACCAGAAAGCAGAATAATATAGTTCTTTTAATCTGATTCCCTATTCTCAGTCAAGCTTACCTAGGAGAAAACAGCTGCTAATAAATATAAAGCTGTCATATACAAAAAGCAAGATTGTGCTCAGCCCAGGCAAGGGGTAGAGGAGATATTCCGCAGAAGAGGAAAAATTTAGCCAGATTGCTTTCAAGGATTTTTGCAGGAGTGTCCTCTAATTGATATTGTGCATCAGAGCTAGAGTCTCTTACATTTTTGTCTCAAGTGAATGATTATAATAAAATAATTCTAAATAGTTTTTGCTATTCTTTTTATTGAAAAAAAAAAGGGCTAGAATATTTTAGTGAATGTATAGCATTCAGTATAACCCAAGTCAGAAAATTAATTTTCCTAAAGAGTAAAATTTTAGACCCTTAAGCAAAGCCTGAAAAACAAAAACAAAAATTTGCCTCCAGTCATCTACAGAGTATGGGATGAGAAGATCCTCAGAGTCAAGACTCAGGCAGTTGCTGTAGTGGGTACTTACTGTCCCTCCAACCCTTGCTAACTGTTCTTGTCTATTGCTCATTACAGATTAACAGTTACAGTCTACTCCATGCCAACCATACAGTGGCTACCAGAAATTTTGTCAATACCTATTAATCCCAACTATACTGACAGAAGTTAAAAGAGGGAATAAATTAACATTATTGTCAATCATTACATACAGAAGAATAATTAACTCAGTATGTTTATTTATCTACTTTTGCTACTTGATTAAATGAATGATTGATGACAGGTTCCTTGTTTTCTTTTCCTTCTTTTTGTCAGTATAAGTGTTCAGTATGAAACTAAACAAGGGCGTTAAACTGAAATTGTTAGAGAAGCATAAAATATACTACAGACAGATTCAGATATTTCAACTTTCTTATGACTCTATTGTAATTTACTAAAATATATTTCTATATGCACATAGAGCTCCATTAATAGCAGAAATACTCTGCAACCTGACTTAATTTCCTCTCAAATATTATGTATTTATATTTACATTTTCCTTCTTAAAAAAGAGTGGTTTAGAAGTTCTGTAGATACATCATACAAATGGATGCACTTATAGAATGTCTTTGGATATTCAGTTTATCACTGGATAACTCATAACCAACGTTGTGCACAAAGAGGCCAAAGCATTCTTAAGAGCTGACAAGAATTCGGAGCAACACAATCCTAGTAAATACCTTTGGAGAAGAAATTAGGCCAAATATGGATACAGGAAATTGAAAAATTTTCATTTAGCTAATGAGAGATGAAGGAAGAAAGTTACAGAGATAGTCAATTCTCTCTTCAGTCTGCCTGTAAGAGTACACCCAAC
Organism: Chloroceryle aenea; assembly: GCA_013399075.1. Classification (NCBI taxonomy): domain Eukaryota; kingdom Metazoa; phylum Chordata; class Aves; order Coraciiformes; family Cerylidae; genus Chloroceryle; species Chloroceryle aenea. Next base: position 70,544 of record VWZY01001073.1, on the reverse strand, counting down.
CTCCTCCCAGCAGCTTGCTGCCCGTGCTAAGCAATACCGTTTCAGATCTGAGGGTTTTCTTCCTCACTTAACAAACAAGAGAAGCATGATCTAAGGTTCTGATATCACATCCTTTAACACAGCATAGAAACTCTGTAATTGCCCTGCATTTTTGAGGAACGATGAAATCCAAAGCCTCTGAAGTGAGGACTGAAGCACAGTTTCCCCTGAGCTGACCGAAGATTGCTGGCTGGGGTAGGAAAGTTAACTGAATGCAAAAGCATTTTTTGAAAGTTAGAGGAATTGACCCAGAAGTCTGAGGAGACAGCTTTTGTATGGGATTAAAAAGAAAGTAAAATATCTTTCTCTCAAAGCAATTCACAGTGGTAAATGGCTGACAGCTTGAGACCTTTGTCTGTTACTTACAGAATTTACTGCTGAGAACACAAACTGAAGGAAGTCGCCAGCAAAATCTGCAGCTTCGTTTACACTTGTGAAAGAGCTACCTGACTCTGAAGGTGGCACTTTTCTTAAAGGCTTATGTCTTTTTGTGACATGGAAATACTAGAGAAAGTGGAACTCAAATCATGCAGGTAATCTGAGTCCACCTAACTCTAACTTTGAACTAAGGGAAGTCTGGATTCGGGAGGAGTTATTCTCTTCCTATTTCTATACAAATTCTGGCTCCAGTTAATATGCTGTCTTAGAAAGAGAGGTCCTTTTCCTTCAGGAGTAGGACTGTGATATTGTGCATGTGTGTAGAAGTGACTTTGAGGCAGGTCTGGGTGGAAAGGAGCCTTTTGTGGGTGCTCAGGAAGGATCTCTGGGAGTTCGCTTACCTTGGCTATGCTCTGGTTTCTCTTGTCCAGGTAGGAAATTGATAACCAACATGCCAATGCAATTTGTCTGAATCGGATTGTTAGCAGACTAGAAGGTGACATAATGAACTTTTTAGACAACCCTGGAAAGTTATTTATTTCCATAGCTGTTCTGAATTCTGTAGATAATCAAACACTGCCCTTATAGCTATCCTGGCCCATTCACTATCTTAACTGTGAAGGTCACTTTCCCCACAAGACTACTTCCCCAATCTCACCTTGTGGAGCCTGCTCTCTAAGTTCTGTTCTCTTCACCACAGCCTATTCCTACTAAAACAATTAGGCCCTTGTAACAAAATACAAACCAAACCATGGGTAATACTCAGCATTTGCCATTATCGCCGAGTGCGGCATATGAAGGCATGGACCCTGGTTGAAGGTGCAACCAGAACCAGCTTTATTGAGGGCACACAGAGTTTTATACCCTTGGGGATCCTATTTATAGCACACGAACTTTTATACCCCCAGCCCCAGGGGTAGTACTTCAGCAAAAAGTTTTTCCATAGGCCTCACATCAGCTGGACTTCCAACCACTGTTCATGAGGCATTTCCTCCGGTCCCCGTCCAGGCCATGGCCCTACCTCACTCCTCCGTCTCGGCCTGCACACCGACCCCCACGCCTCAGTATTTTCCTCTTGACATTGTTCAATCTTTCTCGGGAAAAGAAACCCAGAAACATCATAATGAAAGAGAAATTCATGTTAATTACCCAAGTGTAAAAAAAAAAAGGGCAAAAACCCAAAAGCCAGGCACATTACATCAGCATGCATATCAAGTATATGTCACTGGGACAAACAAGAGCACTATCACGCTGGAATAGATACCACAGTTTTTACTTTAGGCTTTAATGACACTGTTACTGAAATACTGCATTCAGCTGTGGTTTTCTCCATTCTGAAAATGTGTTAGAAAATTGGATAGGACTCAAGTAAGAGCTACAAGAGTGATTAGACTTCCGAAAGTCATTCCCTATAGTGAAAGACTAAGAAAGCTCAATTTATTTAGTTACTGAAAAGAAGGTTAAGAGGATCACAATACCTACATGTGGAAGAGATTTCTGACAGTAGGCAGCTCATTAATCTAGTGAAAAAGGCATAACAAGATCCAGTGTTTGGAAGCTGAAGCTGAAATAAGACTACATATGAGACACACTTTTTTCCCAGTGACAGTAATTAACCGTTGGAACATTCTGCCCAGGGATGTAGTTGCTTCTTTATCATTTAAATGCTTTACATCAACACTAGATACTTTCCAAAGAGATAACCTGTATCTCAAACAGATGCAGAAAATACTGGATGAGGTTCTCTGTCTGGGGTCTGCATGAAGTCAGACTGGATGCTTATCACAGCTGCTCAACATTGTACCTCAACAAAATAGTTCTGCAAGTGCTCTACACTTGGAGGCAGTCATCCCATGGCCATGATATCTATTCTTTGTGTGCAGTTCAGATCAGACTGAATGGAGGCTGTCTCCAAATATCATCTTCCTGTTTTGCAAGTGAAATAAGAACCTCTTCAAGACAGATATGAGCATCTTCAAAGATCATCCCATGCCATGTTCACAGCCTGTCATCTTTATATCACAATTGCCAGTAAGCACACACTGGAAATTTGTTTGAGAACTGACTTTGCTTGATGCTTCTACACAGGAACATCTGCTGACTCCAAGCTAGTGATGGGAGAGTCAATACGTAGACCTTGTAAGACATTGGAGCTTTTAGTCTCAAGGCTGCCAAATTGCCTCTCAATATAACTGTCTGTATGAAGAATACAGATCCTTTATGTTTAATGAAGTTGTTGGAGAATCAACAGCCTCTGTGAGGCCGTTGAAGAAACCAATTACAAAAGCAAAATGTATTATGAGGTTAGGGGAGCTGTTAATTTTCCTCTCAGTTCCTTAGCAATATTTGTGAAAGAAAACTTGCCCTTTAAGTCTTCAAGATAGGCTGCTGGAGCAAAAGAATAACAGAGAGAAAAAAAAAACAACAAAACACATAGATAGAAACTACAGAAAGCAAGATGAGTAAGTAACAGTGTTTATGCACAAAATAAGCAGAAACGTCCTGATATGTAAGGATAAAGAGAAGATAGTGTGCTAAAATATTAAATAAACAACCAAAATATTTATCTTTAGAAAAAGAAAATTAAACACTCCATTTCTTCAACTCTAGGAAAGGACAGAAAGAAAACATTTAACATTAAAACAAAGATAAACACTGTGCTCTCAGAATGTGGTATGAGAGCGGATGCCCGCAGAAAACTCCCACTTGGACTTGTCACATAATGTACTTGCTACAGGCTTTGGTAGGGTTTCTCTGGAATACCTAGTTACTCTAATTTTTTTCTTGTGACACTTAAAAGCTGCAAATAGACTACAAAATCTTTAAAAAATACTGAAGGGACTTTTTATAAGATACACCTAATTAAGACAATATAACACGGAGATTCAATATAAAATGGATTAGCAATATTCCTGCTATTTGATTGCTTCATTATCTACCCTGAGTGCAAGTCAAATGTTATTCTGGAAACTATCTCCTCACAGACGTGGGTTAAATTTCCTAATGAAAAACTCATTAAATACAGTATTCATGCAAAGGACATGAAGATAGCATTATTGCTTAAGAACCAGACTCTTAGTCCTGGGACATGGGAAAAGGGCTCTGTTCCCTGCTCTACCACACACTTCTCATGTGATATTGAACAAGTCACTCTTTGCTAGCTTTGCAAATGTGCTCAGCAGCTGGTTCTTATGATCAGATTACCAAAGTGCTGAAATCTTTTGAAAATCTAGCTATTTATTTTGTTGCTGAATAGGATCAGAGATCTTTTGAAATGTGGCCCCAGTTGGGGTGCTGTTCTCTCTAAGCTAGCCTAAAATCAGTATATGCCTCAATTTCTCTATTGATGTTATCAGCACTGTCCTGCTTCACCAAGAGGAAGAGGAACAGCTAGCACACACAGCAATTCAAATTGGAAAGGGGACCTATAAATGCAGACTTGCTCTGATAGTTGTAGAAGTGTCATGTGCTTAAAAAACACCAAAGAAACAGCTCCTGATTTTTCCTAAACCTTCACAGAACTGTGGTTTTCTGTAATATATTAAGTGAGGTACTTTTGACAATATCATTCTGTCTGCTCTAAGTAATGTTCAGACATGGTCTATGTGTATAAAAATGTGAATAAAAATATCTCTCCCTTCACCTTTTATGATTATGAATATACATTTAATGACTTTCCAGATGATGAAATAAGACACGGAATTTTGTACTTGCATGTGGTACCACCCCATGCAAAGCAAAGCAAAGCAAACCCCATTTTTATATGATACAAGAAGAATGCAAAGTGACAACACACACATGCTTGTGCAGATGCACTCGGCTAACTCTCTGAGCAGGAATTATACGGAGTGACATGCTCAAGCACTGAAATTAAGGTAAGCGTTTTCCAACAGCTCAATTTATGAGGAGGACTGTGGCACACCCAGAGTTAAGTAGTTTATTAGGGATTTGACTTCACTTCCTTAAGAACAGAAATTGTAGTATGACTAAAACCTTTGAATTTAAAAATAAAAACATTCATCTTAGCTTAAAAGCTAGCAAATAAGAAGAAAAAATATTTCTTAAGCGAGCTCTTAAGTGACCTAAGTCCCCAACTGTGAGGCAATTCTTATTTTGTTCTCAATCTCAGATAGATACAGAGGCTTACATGCTCTCTAAATTGTAAGCTCTCTATGAAGGGTGTTCTTTAATTACAGACAGCTAATGAAAACAGTTTTTACTGATCTCTCTAATGTCCTGGGAAAGTCTTTACTATGGATTCATTGTATTCTACTTTATATCCCTGATTGAAATGAGAGACCACAAGAGCATAGGGATTTGGTGGAAACTCGATTTCCTTCCTCTGGCTTCAAAGAGAACAGTTGCAGAATTTAAGCTACGTTGATATTGTGGTCAAACTTTGGTCAGATTGTGGTTATCCTTGCATGTTATAGATATATAGATACATAAAACCACTGCGCTTTGGTTTTTAAAATTGATGGGTCTACCTTCAATATCTAAATCTCATTCTGTTGAACACAGGGATCTAGCATAACTATTACATGAAAATAAGAATTATTATTAAATCCATGTACTTCAAACTTCACTTCCAACATTCTGACTATTCTTCATGATAAATATTTAGACAGTCACTTTGGAAAATATTAATAAATATATAGCTGCAAACATATGAGATGGGAAACATAGATTTATTTACTCTTTCCATTAAAATCTAATAAAAGTTGGTGTATTTTCTTTCACTTCTGACAAAAATATTTTCTTTGAGTCCTAATTTTTTAATTCTAACATAGTGATGTAACTCTTGGTAAAACAAATTTTATAAAAGCCCATTCATTTACAGTCTTCTATTCCCTCATGTCTACTTACTAATAAGGATGTGGCTCCCTGTCTGGGTTTTTTGTTCGTGGGTTTTTGTTTTTGTTTTTTTTTAATGCCTCTGCTGCATTCATTATCAGTTGGTTAATCTATTTCTCCAGCTCTTCAAACAGATGTATATATTATCTCTGCAGCAGACTCAACAAGGTCTAAAAGAAGCAGTCATTCAACTGGAGATATGTCATAAAGTTTCTGATGATGCAGAAAACCAATAAACTACATTAATAGAAGAAACAAAGGCTAAGCTCTATTGAATTCAGCAGAACTTCCTTACATTCTCTGCTCAACTGAGGATACTAAGGTATGATAGTTAGACATTGTTAAATCCAACCATAAGATCCAATTCCTCAACCACTTTCATTCACAAAACAGAGCACTAGAATATTGAGCTTTACCGAGGCTCTATCCAAAACACTCTCCATAGCAGTGACATTTTTCTTCTGTTCAGAAAAGGACAAATAAAAAGACAAACAAAACTTCTATCAGATATTGCAATCTACAGACAGCAGCAGCCTTTTTTCATTTTACATATCAAAAACTACAGCAGTGATTACTTTTTGTCTGTTTCTGATTACTAAAAGCAGAAAGCAGAACAAGCACTTTTGGCACACCGGATTTATTGCACATCTGTAATTGGCTAACCCCATCATGTGTGTTATTTGAAAAAGTTATGTAGACTGTGCATATAATTTTAAGATATTCATGCTTCTAAAAAAGACCACCTGGAGCTAACCCATGCAACATAAAGCATGAATGTAAAAATCATATGGAAACATTTTATTAAGAGCTTTGGAAAAGTGGACTGTTGTGGCACAGACTGTTACATAGAAATTTCTACTGGATGAAAATCCATATCATTACATAATGACAAGAAATTAACTTGGTTTTAATCTGGAATTTTTCCCTAACTTATTTGACCATCATTGCCAAGGCTGGAGCAAATGTAACTATAGATGCTGTTCTCCTCCTGACATATTTACCTCTGCAAGTAAGAACCCTATGCTCTTGCCAAAACCCACTCAGCCAGCACTGCCAATGTTTTTAACCATGAATCAGAATGGCAACAGCCACCATCTTTTAGCTGGAATGAGGAAGGTATGTCCTCAACTCACAACACAGTGCAGATTACTGTGCACAGAAAGATATGCATCCTGAAGGATAAGGTGAAAACTTAAGAACTTTATTTGATTTCTTTTAAATATTAATATTATTCACCATGTTGTTTTCATTACCAGGACTGCAGTGAGAATGCAAACATGTAGAGAAAAATATGGGACTACAAAAAGGAGAGAGTAAACACTGGTACCCGAGTAAAACACAAGACTTTATGCATATTGGTCTTTCAGTAAAGAACTCAAAAAAACCCAAAACCAAACCAAACAAACGAACAAACCAACCCACACCCCACCTTAAAAACACAAAAAAAGCCACCCACCGAAAAATACCCAAACAACCAACCCCAAACAACCAAAAAACCCAACAAAAAAAACACACAAGCAAACAAAAAACCTAAACCACACCCATACTGAAAGAACATAATGAAAAACCAAGTGTAATAGAATGGAAATACAGTAGTGTCAGGGAGTGAGAGACTTAAGGCATTAAAGTCACCTGTTCTGTTTCCTTGCTCTTAAAAACACTGTTTGGTTGTTTTCCTATTTAATTATGAAGTTGTAAGGTGGAGTTCTAGCAATAAACAACTCTTCCAGGAACTGACAGACAGCTGATTGACAACATTTTAGAAAGAGTATTAATTTGTAACCAGCAGTAAATGTTTTGTGTCTCCACAGAAGTGACGGATAGAACTGTTTATGATACAAATAAAGTACTATGAGAAACTAAATCATTTTATCATTTCTGCTAGCAGAACTGGAAAGAAGGATCAGGTAGGTTCTTTATATGCCTTTGTTCTTGTTAAAAGAAAAAAAAAAAAGAAAGAGAGAGCTGAACTTGAAATGCTTTCTCATTGTTCCTGTTATGCATCACAAGAAAATCAAAACCTTTCAGTCCTGAAACAAAATTAACTACAAAGCAACAACTAGTAGCCTGGAGTTTAGGACAGCAAAGAACATTATTATTAAAAAAAACTATTTCCATTTCATTATACTGAATTAAATATGTTTTAGGAGATTTGATTTATGAAGCTGCACAGACCACTCTCTGTGATCCAAACATCACTGTAAGTTGCAAACTTTAAATCAGTGCTTATGCCATGTTTACTCCCAGTTCATTGATGATCATGCCTAGAATGGTTTCTTCAGAAAACTACAGAAAGTCCTTTCTTAATAGCACCTTTCACTTCAATCTGCTTTCCAAAGTCCATCAGTTACACATTCTATGTATTTAGCTTCGTTCTGCCCATATGTTTTTAAAACCGTAATTAGAATGCACTAGTAAATCAAATGTCTTACAAATAGTTCAGTATACAATGCATGTCCTACTTATCTGTATTTTCAGAAAATTGAGGGGGTTTTGTTTGTTTCTTTATTGGGGCTTTTGGTTTGGGGTTTTATTTCTTTGTGGGCTTTGTTTTGGGTTTTTTTGGTTATATGTTTGTTAATAAAATATATAGCCTTACTTTCAGCCATTTCATAGCAGAATTTTCCCAATATTTTGCCTACAGCTGCTTTCAGACTAAGACAGTTCAGCACTGCAAACTTCACAACACCAGCACGGCAAATAATGGCTGAAGCTGAAAATTGTACCAGGCTGATACGAGAGGTAAACCAAATCCTTGTCTGAAGAATACATAAATACAGTTTATTCAACAGCTCTGGAATATATGAGAAACACTGCAAGCTGAAGATGCTCAGGAGTTTCAACGTTGCTTGTCTGTACCACGGCAGGTAACGTACTGAAGCAACACAGAGCTGTGGCCATCACAGTGGGGCAATGCCTGGGGGTATTACTGAAATCCTGGGGCTCCTCCCACTCTGTTTTGAAGATCTACATTTTTTGGCACACCTAAGAATTATACACTTGTTTTTCAAGTACTTGTAAAAGTTTGATTCAAACACAAAAGATCAATTTCTTCTTTCCCCAGCAGAAAAGATACCGACAGCATTCATTATGCATGGGTATGACTCAAACAGAGCAGGAGGATCTTGGAACCTCACACTGGGGACTCTGGCATTTGGATTCCTGTGTCAGAATACTTTTGCATGAGGATTTAGAAGGAGAAACAAGGGAGAACTAACAAGATGATAAAACCTACAGCAAGCTATAATAATCCCATTTTGAACTAGAGGATACGATACAGAATCATACAATCATTTATGTTGGAAAAGACACTTGAAATCATTGAGTCCAACTGTAAAACTAAGCCTAACACTGCCAAGCTGACAAAACTGTGAACTCTGACAGCAGAATTCTCCCCCTCAAGTTTTTGTATTGTCGGTGACTGTTAACATTACTGATAACCTGAGCTATGAAGACCTGTAGAATGGATTCCATACAGGAAACCACTTAAAGAAACCTTTATCAAGCTCTCCTGCCTTTGCTCTGTCAGTACAAGTTTTATGATACCTTACTGCTAATGAGCCTGTGCTGTTGCCAGATTTTTTCCAATACCTAATACACCTAAACACAATTTTTCCTACAGTTTTCTACTCCTCCTAGATTTTTCCTTAGTGTGTCTGCTTGGTTTTGTCAACTTTCTACACCTCATACACTCCAGCTTATCTGAAATGAAGAATATTCACTTTTACTCATGAAGTTTTGCATAAACAAACATTTTTTTGTTTTCAAATTATCAATTTCTCTTTCATTCTGAAAAAGGATGTCATTTTATAAGTTCTGTAGTTTTATAATTTTTACTATTTTAAAAATAATATGGTGCACAGGCAACCATAATTTCAGTTTTTTCTTTGCATTCTAGTTTTTATTCTAATTTTTTCATTAAAATTTTTCCTCATAAGCAATTTCACACATAAGTTTCTCCATTAGGCAATTAGTCCCTCAAAAGCACTGAGTATATTGGTCAGCACCCTCCTCCATTTTCAGAGATTGAAAGCAATCAGGTCATGATCACTTGTCACTAGGCAACCACCAACTCTGAGTCCAGTATTCAATTCATTTTGTCTATCACAATGAGATTCAAACAGAGCTACCTCATTTTGGGTTCTGTAACTTTCACACTAGAAAACCATCAATAATTCTCACAAAGAACATTAACGTTTTACCACTGACTGTCTGAAATTTCCAGTACTCATTTCCTATATTCAAATAACACCTAATCATCTTTTTCTTCAACCTCTGTAACAGGTCCATGATTAAACTACCCACTCCTGTGGCTGCACTGCCCCTGTGGCCACATAAACAGGTTTTACAATGGATGGATGTTATGCCTACAATCACTGTTTGATACTGGTACACAATAAGAAGACTTTATAGTGGCCTGCACATAAACAGGAATAAGATTCTCATAAGAAAAATGCCTGCAAGATAGGGAGAAATAACTTACAGGGCTATTAAGAATTCTCCAGCACAAGAGCAGAAGTTCCACAAAAGTGAAATGATTGGATTTGAGACCCTTCTCATAACAAGCAATGCCACCCATTCATTTGTGTTATGCTGTTTTCATCTGATTAAAATTTTCATGTATAACAGTGAAAAAAACAGGGTGTTTGGACAAAAACATGGGGAAGAAAGTATTTCTTATTCTTATTTCTTTGCCCCCATAGGTGGTTTTCTGAGACAGAATTTTATGGTGGTTCAGAAAAGAAGGCTGCTCTTAGCAGAAGGCTTGTGTGCTTTGTCTCGCATCTCCTGCTTAGAAGACACCACTTGGTTTAAAATATAAAAGGCTAACAATAGGTAATGTTATTTAAAGGGTTTCCACAATGAGATCATTCAGAAGAAAACAATTTATTTATCTCTTAAAAGTGCATATGTATCTAGCATAAAAATTATTAGGAAAAGGTATTTAAATTAATGAAATTAATCCCACTTGACATTTGTGATAACAATTACCAGAAGTTCCAATTAGCATTATTGCTTATTTTTTTCTCCCAGAGCATTCAGAGCACTGCACTTAGCTCCTCTACCCCAAGTTCCACAGTATGATAAAGCACCAAATTCATTTTCAGCTTACACTTACATACTTTGTGTTGAGGACGAATCCTATGAAAAACATGATAGCTTGAAGGGAATGAGTGGGATTTTGTTTCAAAGCCATTTTTTTCTTCTAGTGATTATCAAAACATTTTATTTTTTTTAATTTCCTTACCAATGCAGTACAGAAGTAACACTGAATGCTTTATTGCAAACAACATGTCAGAGTCATGGTTTTTATACTGGCCGAGAACAATTTGGACAGGAAAAATTTCAGGTCACTGCAAACTCTTTTGACAGCATATGATTTCTTTTCATAGGGATATATATTAATTCCAGAACACAGATGTGTAAAACTACCTGACTGTAGAACGTCACACTAAAAGCAGAGATGAACAAACTAGAAGTGACATAATTCACACAACCTACCAGTCAGCACTATTTTACTGAAGCCCTTTTCACTCCTCATCTGGAATCTCTCATTCACCTCTTCTCTTACAGCAATAATTTTACTTATGTAATGTAAATTGTAAAGATTTGGGTCTTTAAAAAAGTGCATGATAAAACTACTTATAACTTGAGATTGTGGATAATTCCACAACTACTTGTTCATTCAAAGAAAAGACACAGCCAAAGTTGCCTTACGTACTCTAGTTTCCATGTCACGTCATTCATGTGTTAGGAAATTGACTCACGGCCATGCACAAACACTTGTATCTCCAAGGACAGAAATTAACACCTCATTTCAATTAGAAAAAAAATGAAAATCTAATAACTATTTTCGTGTCATTGTGGCAAATTTCCAGGACAAGGGTATAGAAAATTAGGCACAGACTACTGGTTTTAATTGCTGTCACAAAAGAAATGGAAACGGCAAATGCTGGGAACGCTGTTCAAGAAAGAGAGTTATGAGTCTTCTTTATAAAGACAGTGTCACTAAGTCAGTACTAGTGTCCCAGATTGCTCAAGAAGGAAATATATGACATGACTTCACATCACCCAAACACATTCAACACATAAGAGAACATCACATTGCTTCACACTCCTCCCTTCCTCTCTTCACTGGAAAAAAACCCAAAGAAACTATGGCTTGGAAAAAACAACAGTGATGTAGCAGAAAAGACCATAAAAAGCTTCATGATCTTTAAAAATTTTCATCAGTAGTACTAAAAATATGAAGAAATTTGAAGACAATCATCTCAAAAATATGAAGGTTCCTACAACAGTTCGATGTTGGCAAAGTTCTACAGAGACTGGTAGGGGTCCAGCCATCAGAGGATGTAAGTGACATGGCACGTAAAGCACTGGCTGAACACACAGTATATACTATGAAAGTGCTTCTCTTTCCAGGTCAGAATTTTCAGAAAACTCACCTTTGAGTGAAAAAAAAAGACTCAGTAGTTCATTTACTGTTCTCCTCATAACATACACCTAAATATTGGGAGTCAAACAAAGACTTTTGGAAGGATGGAAACACAGCAGAATAAATAGTACTGTTATTCATACCACACTGTATGTAGCATGTGAAGAATAATAATTTGAATCCTATTGACTCAAAATAACTTTTTGATTATTTTCTTCTATATGAGAATCATGTCCTGATCTTTAAGAACTGTAATCAACTGTAATCTTTAAACTCATCTGCTGCAAGCTGTATGATGATTTGTTTACAAAGACCAATACTTCCTACGTACAGAAAGCCTTAGACAATACACACAAAAAAAATTGACTGAAGACTGCTGCATTAGAAGATGGAAAATTTATCCATTTTTAGCAAATGTCAAATCATTGGCTATTGCTTTTAAGATTAATAAAAGATATAATGTTTTCTAGATAGTCTCTAAATAAAGATCACTATGAATGGAGAAATGATTTACCAATAGTCACCACAATGAGATTTCTTTAAAGGTTACAATCATCAGTTATTTAGTTGAAACACTGCTGAGAATGCCTGGTCATTTCTTGAATAATGCATAATGTTCATTGTAGATTTGATCTGTATTATAACAATACAGATATTTCTAAAATAATGGAGAAAACTATCTGTTACTTTCCAATTGCTCAAGACATTTCCATGAAGTAATTGACTCTGAAAATATTATATGGAGTTACATCAGTGTTCATTTGCAAGCACAACTTGTGATCGCTACACAATAAGCATAAGAAAACAAACTCATCAGCCTTTATAGACTTTTAAGAGAAGCTGTGAGAAATACAGGGTGGAGTAAAGGACCTTCCTGAAATACAAAATTAAAATGACTAAATTGCTGTACAGTACTGGGGGACAAATTTAAAATTAAGCTTTGAAATTTACTTATTAACACAAGCAGACCAACATATTTAGGGGAGGAAAAAAAAAAGGCAGTTGCCTTTGCAACACTAAGTACCTCTCATAGAATTTCCAAATACCTTTAAGTCTATTCAGAAGATTGCTTGGGCACACACAAAGAATAATGTCTATTGTTTTATTGTAGTAGTATTATCAACCATACTTCACGGGAAGCTGCAAGCTATTTATGTGAGCTTGTTTATCCATAAGAACTTCTTCAAGGGCAGCAAAAAGGGACCTTAATAAATGAAAATTAATTTCTTTTGATGCTATTTCATGAATGTTTGATCAGAATGTGTTAACAGGTTTCTATGTAAGGAGAATTGCTGAAGTAATAAAATATACCTGTACTATACAGTTAAACCTGCTTATGAGGTATTCTCCTTCATCAAGCATTATTTTGATATACTGACACATAAATAATACAATCCTGCTTAGTATAAAGCTAAGTGCTCAAACAGGGAAAAATAGAAATAAAAAATAAATGCAAAAAACCTTCCCCAGCTCTCTTGTAACCCTTATGCCTAGAGGAATGTGAGCCATATCACCAGATGGGTGGAGGAAAAGGATTATTACATGAGACGTGGTGACAAGATTTCTTACAGGGAGAAACATGTTAATCTGGGCCGGACTATTTACCCTGTTGTCTAAGAACAAGGTTTCATTCTTCCTTAAAATGACTTTCTTAGAGTCTTTGCACAAGAAGGAAGCTTCAATATTTAGGGATATATTCTGTAAGGGGGTAATCAAAGACATGTCAGAAACTCTGGAAATACGCAGAAAAATCTGCAGTTATCAGACTTCCTGTAATGAACAACTATTCCTATACAGGACAACTTGTAGAAGTGCTGTATGTCTGTTAGCTACAAGAAAATGGGGAGGAATTATTTCTTTCAACAGACAGATCACAGATAGTACAGCAGAGTGTACCTCACATCCACCTTAACACTGCTTATTGCCTGAGAATAAACTCTCATCCTGAAAACACAGGGAACATCTGCATGTTATGTCCTAAGCCTCATGAACAGTGTTATAGTCATGCTCTGGATGATGTAATGATTACCTTTTTTTTTCCCCATGAAAATTATACATGAAGTGGCAGATAATATAAATTTAATATATGAAATTATGCAAGTATATCCAGCTACTATGGAATAGCAGGTAGAAGCCCTTTGCACCTTGAACACCAGTAACACTTCATGGGCAGTTGTAGGCTAATACAGAAGATTCTATTTCTCCCTTGCTCCTCCACTCATAAAGGTGGCTTTTTCTTTTGACTCATGCTATATACTTTCTGCCTAGCTTAGTGTAGATTAAGAGTTTTATAATATGTGGAAAAAAAAGAAAATAATTATGTGCTCAAATCTCATATGGCTCTGTCCAAAACATGTCTCCTCCAAAATGTGAGATCAGCAGCTAAAATAAAACAGAGGAGTTTTTTGTGTTGACAAGGCCAAAACAACCACGATTCCTAGGTTTTGGTAACTTTGAGTTCTGCTAATGTAACTTGATGCCTAATTTAAATTACTTATCAGACAGCAACATCAAAATCATTTACATAAGTAGAATGAGTGGAGAAAAAAAAGAAGTCCAGTTTCCACAAGTCACTGGAAACACTATTTAGGACCAATAAACACACAGCCTCTAAAATGCCTGATTCCTCTATCACCTGACTTTTGTGGCAACTCAGGTATAAAACATTGATTTTGCTGCCCAACTACTTGTTTGAGCATGAAAAGAGGGTGTTTAATATTCAAACCAGTTTATTTTGGCTGAAAGGGTGATAGCTGTCTATTGGCTCAGAAGTTAAAATAATTTCTATAGACATTACAAAATCTTCATTAAAATCCTAGTCTCTAACCTGAAAAAAATCTTAAAGAAAAACATGAAAAAAAAAAAAAAATCAAAATCTGGATCTAATATTTAGCCAGAGAATTAAAGTTTCAGTCCTGAAATCACATGCTCCTCTCACACACATCCTTATATAAGATATTAAAACAAAGCAACACAATCATAGCTAAATAATGTTAAATGATTTAGTCTATGTCACCCAGAAGACTTACAGCTGTCATAGTTGCATCAATAGGTTCGTTGATAAATAAAACATAAATAAAATAAGAGGTTTATTTCACCTTCACATGGTGTCTTTCTCATGCAGACCTCAGATTTCCACATTTGTATCCCTTTAAAGGATTTGATATGCAGGGAAAGAAGAAAGGATGATGGTAAAAATTTCAATCTAGAGGTTACTAAAGGCTGCCATATTTTATTCTAGACAATATATTTAGTCCATACCTTTTACTGATGTATTAGGTGGAGGTCCTTCCATTCTCAAGTTCCATGGAGGATCGCCTTGATTAGCAAAGTCTCTCATTTTCAGATAGCTAATTGTAAGTCGGATGATGGATGCCTTGTCAAGCTGGCTGGTAATGGCTGCAGGCAGTGGCAACAATTTTGCCAACTCATAGAATTCAAAATTCTCCTTTCCCCGGCGAGAGCGAGCAGCATCTCGGGACTTTTCCTTCCTCAAAGCTTGTAAACTGAAAAGAAAATGAACAAAGTAGGACATCCATCAATATTAGTGGTCTGGCACATTTAACCAATTTTCCTTTTCACTGATAGTCTTCTGTATAAATGAGAACTTTTCAAAATGCTGTTGTGTATGGATGTACAGATTTAGGATATACTTAATGGTAATCCAGTCTTGGATTAAAACAGGTAATCCAGTCTTTGATTAAAACTAGTAAAAATAGTTGAGTTTCAATAGCAGGCAACAGATTAACTCCCTTTAATTTGCTGCAGCCACTTTCTTCTTAGCCTGCCACTCCTTTTTTCTGCTGCCAGTCACAAGAAAAGATTCCAAAGAATGCTGTGTATATGTGGGGTTTATCTGCACAGGTACCATGGCTTCTCCTGACCCACTATAACCCAACTTTGTCTAAATTTGTGACAAATTTTGACTATTGGGCAATGGAGGTTAAAAGCAGAAGGCTGAAGGGTGTGCCATCTGTGACGGGAGTTGCAGCATAGCCAAGATGACCACACAGGTTGTACAGTAGCTTCTGAGCCACAGAAGTTTTAAGTCTAGCATAAGAACATAAACCTTCCCGGATTTCATGAAGCTGCTCTTTATGAATTGTTCAGCTGTCCTTGCTGTGGGAACAGCAAACTTTGTGAGAGGGGGCAGCGAGCAGTTGGGACAGTTCTGTGCTTCACATTTCTCATTGTAATTCCCTACCATAATTGTGTCAGGCTACCAATGTTTTTTTGTCAGAAAAGACCTTCTGCTTTACACTGAGCAGGTGGAAATGCAAAGATATTAATTTAGCCCTGTTGCATCAACATATCAGTTGCTGCTATCCATATGCAACACAAAGGTAACTCAGATTTTACTCCTGGGCTGTTGTATTGGTGTGAAGCTGCTGTGACAGTGGGCAACCACTGGGGGCTTCTCCTGATCTTTCCCTGAAACTCAAGGGAAACTCGTTTCCTTTGCTTTCAACATATGGCATTACAGCTTTGCAAGGGAAAAGGAATTAACTTTTTGTTTTATGATTCGGGGCAGATAAATGTACAGTACTCTTCTCAAAAGATTAGTTAGCATGCTGCAGTTAGTGTCTGCCAACCACTGCATGAGGTGAGTAGCAACTATATTTAAAAACGCAGCCTGGATAAGAAATAGGGATGGTGAGATAAAGATACAGGGGGAAATGGCACGTATCCTTACCCACAGGTAAGGATATACCATCCTACCAAACCCCTCCCTAAAGTACATATTTGTCTTGATGAATTCTGTAGCAACTAGGTTTGTATGTTATAGTCTAGGAGCAAAGTACCTGAAAAAAAAGATTCCACAATGCTCATTGCAAAGACATCTCTGTCTAATTTAAAATTTTAAACATCTATCATCAAAGATGGGTAAAATCCCTCAAAAGGCACATCAAATACACTTGTATCAAGTATTTTCTGTATATATAGAAACCTGGAAGCTACAGCTCTGTAAGCTTTGCAATTAATTTCAGTTAAGATACCCTATACAAGTTAAATACCTACAATAGAAACATAAGTGAGACATAGACAAGTTTCTGCCTAATTACTTGCAAGTGAAGGTGCATTTTCATGGCACAAGTGATGGCCTTTTCTACTTGTCATCACACCTTTTTTCTCCAGAAGCAAGCCCGAGGGTCTCAAGTACTCAAAACAAAGGGTTTGAAGAATCCAGATGAGCTGAGATTCTAGATCTATTCTGAAAGTCTGCACCAAGAGGTTCACACCTTCTTTCTAAAGTGCATAATTACACCTCTAGGTAAGAAGGGGGCTTTTTGGAGATCCCTAGTGAAAAATATCAGAAACATTACATATCCCAGCCACTTCTGAAATTGAAAAAAAGTCTGAAATTGAATGGTGATAGAATATTCCTTAGCAACACCAAAGACTGAATCCACAAGTCTTGTATAGGGTTCAGGAGATTGATGAAAATGAATAATATGTAAACTTATATAATGCATTATTGGATCACTAGCAGTCTGTAAGGGAAGACAAGCTGAAAAGTGAAACTACTTGTGCAAGAAAAGAGCATCCTCTGAAAGCCACCTATGTCTATTCAAACTTTAAAACAACAAACAAACAAAACCACCCCCCCAAAAAAAAAAACCTAAACAAACAAAAAAAACCCACACACCACCACCAACATAAAAATAAAACAACAAAAAAAGCCCAACGTACAAGGGGTGAGGAGTTGTTAGACAAACAGAAGAAACTCCTGAGAAACAGTATTAATATCAACACATTTTTTCTCCCAGCCACTTAAGTCATCTGTAGAAACTTTACCAAGTGACTGAAGTCAAGGAGTTTGTAACTTGTAGCACTCTCCTCGCCAGCAGTGCGTTCAGCTACATTTAGAAACAGTCTCTGTTGAAATGTGCACACAAATCCTAACTTCTACTCTAAGTAATTCTATTAGGAAATACACTTGTGACACCAGACACTGCAGTTATGGTGACAAAACGGGTCCTTAATTGGTGAGCAGCGATTTCCTCACCAGGATGCAGGAATTCACTGGATGACACAAACATCACTGCTAATCCTCTGTGGCACCTCTGATTCTGATAGGCAACATCAGCTTCATCATCGGATGAAGCCCTTACCAGAGCAAAATGCTGGCACTGATAATCCCAAGGGGATGCTAGAAACGAGAGCTGTGAAGCTCACAACACAAAGCAGTGCTGCTGACAGAAGCAAAACTCATCTTGGGTCCTATTATATGACATTGGGATATTGAGTGATACTAAGTATGGGTTCTTTGTAACATAAATGGAACTTGCTAGAGTATCAGGCTGCAAAAACTTAGAAATACCCACAGGCTCTCCTACTAATGAGAAATATAAGAGTATGGAAAACTACCACTTTCAAAAAAACATACAGAAACCACCAAGAAAGTGCTCGTGCATGATAGAGAAGGTCCTCCAACAGACAAGGAAATGCTATCCATGGTACCAACAAGAAAGTAACAGTGGAAAATAGACCCAGGGGACATAAATATTGCTCCTTTTTGCCTCTGTGGAGAAGGCAAAGAAGCTGAGACAATTGGATCAGAGTGCATCACTGTATGATATCACAGGATCATCATACAGTGGCAAAGCTTCATATATGTTCCCTTAAAAACATGCATCTCGAGAACTTCCTTATAACAATCCAGTAAAGAAGACTAAGAGGTTTCCAGCTGCTAGCTCCTGATAATTTTGAGATGCAGTACCATATTAAACGGATATTTAATGGGCAGACAACTGATGCTATTTTAGATAGTAGGTTTCTAAAGTATATATTATTTTTCCTTTTAGGGCCTTTCCAGATGGACTGATAGAGCCTGGCCTTTGCAGATGAAGGGTACAATAAATAGTACCATATAATTTTTAAATGGTGTACACAACATTTCTGAAGTAGATTTTCTATTGAAGACACAGCAGATGCAGAAGACATGATAATATGGTGTTGCATAAAAGTTTTATTGGTACTCATAACTCACTTGTGATTTCATTGTGCTTGTGGTCATTCCAAGCTTAACCTGCTTCATATTTTATTTCACATCATTTTATATATTTCATATTCATAAGCATATACAAGCATCCATATCTGTGTGCACACCCACAATCTCCACATGTCTGACAGATTATCATCTGTCACTTTAAAGATGGGACAATCACAGTTCCTAATTTTTGCAGCATATAATGGCAATCAAACATGTTACAGCACATCAACAGATGCACTGACCTACATTAGCAAGGATTTTTAGCATATCAATACCTCGCTTCTGTGTCTCAGTTTGGGCAGTAAAAATCAGTGAAATAATTTAATTCCATGAGTTTGCATTTTGAATGAAAACAGGGGATTGGTTATGGTTACAAATAAATATTTCTGTGATTTCAAAATATAGCTTGGAAGCAGATAGATCACAAACTTGCCCAGTTTTAGAAAGGCAACTCACATTTAAATTTCCCCTACACCTGATGCAAACACGACCCCCAAAGCAGGGCTTCCCAGAGATGTCATAGTCCCCCCCTGCTCAGCCCCACACTGTACTTGTCATAAATAGAGATTGGATTTGGGGCAATGGCCATAAACCAAGTTTTAAGGGACAGACGGGCTGCTGAGCTCCAGATAGAATGGTTCCAGCCAGTGGACAGCTTGTACACCGTGTGCCCTTGCTCAGTTTCATTAACTACAAGCAGAGGAGTATGGCAAACTCTGCACAGCAGCTTTGATAGTTATACTGAAATCCTCTCTGATTTCAGGAGAAACTCTAAAAGTGCAACAGTCTATCATTTTTTTTCTTCTAATACTAAACAATATCACACTTTTTAATTCAGCTATTATTGACCACCAGTGAATTTCTTAAGCCTCTAACAACAGTATGGATTAGTAGCAGCAAAACCAGATCCAGTACAACAGTAACACTTAACAACATCTAATAATGTTTATAACAAGCTTTATAGAGAATGAAGTGATATGTGTGTCTGTGTGTATTTTTATATTAGCCTAGTCTTTTAAAATCAAGGATCAAAAGGTCCACTATAAACATGATCCAGCTCTCCAAAGGTTGCAGTCAGGTGGTGTTATATCCATTTCACAGAAAAGAAATCAGATATATGGAAAGGATGTGCAATATTAGAGCACACAATAAATCTGTGACAAAAAGAAATAAATAAATGGACTGAGCTAAGTGATCCAACCCCATCAACCCCTGGAAGAGTCTTTTGCTTATGTAGGTCCCCTTGGGTACACTGTTTTCTAATATAAAGAACAGAAGAATGCTTACTTACTACAGAGTTTAGTTGTAGTACTACATTAGGAAATAAATATTTGCTGCTCCCGAGTCCACAGGTGTGCATTTGAGCAATTCTATGAGAGGTACACCATAAGGATCATCCTGTCGTGTTCTCCCCTTGTCCTACATTAATAGGATATGACACAGTATTGTCATATTTTGGACATTTCTATATTCAGATCAACTTTAATTCCCTTCCTTTTTATTTTTTTAAATTCTAAGAACCTATTTGCATAATTTCTGTGTTTTTATCAATGCAATATAGAGGATGAGTATGGCAACTTTACAAACATTAGCGTTTATACATTCTGATTAATTACATGAATAGATTACTACCTGTTCCCTCAGCCACACTCTTAAAGAGGATCTTTTCTGGGGCTTCAAGCCGACCAGTGCATGCTCATGTCAGGGCAACTCAGTAAAATAATGTTCAAATCCACATACAGGTGGCCACCCACAGGCCATGTCCTGGCTTATAAAGATTTCACTTCACTGGTCTCAAGGAACAATTACACTTAATTAGAAGTTCAAAGAAAGGAACAGCATCAATATTGAAATGACTCAATTCTTTGGAATATTTATTTATTTTGCTTCTATGTGATTTTTCTTATGCCTGACATTCAGTCAAGTGTTCATTAATAGTGACATTTCAAACCCACTGTTCAGTCCAAGTGGATAATAATCTAGCAGCAGTGAACATTTTCAGCCTCCAAAAAAACCCCATTTTTTTCTGGGGGAAATAGGAAGGAAGCAAAGCAGAATACCCTGCACTACTTCCTTACACATTTTGCAGTTGAAAAGTCCAGTCTGGCAAGCCCAAGCATCACCATCGGTGGCAGGAGGAACTTAAAGCCTCCTATTGTCAGGATTTTTTGTTATTGTTCTGTTTTTCTGAATGTTATGCTCTAGAAGGCTCACAAATATGCATGAAATTGGATATTTTTTTCAGTATAGTAGATACAAGTGAGTATAAAAGAATGAAGCAAGAGAGTTAATGTTCCTGTAGATGTGAATTAAAAGAAAAAACTCCTCTACAACTTCCTAAGACTAGCTCAATTAAGTTTTTAAAAACTGATGATAAAAGTATGTTTATCTCTATTTTCTACAAATTATTTTGCTATCTTTGGGAAAAATTTCCTTTTGAAAACTTTTGATTTAATGTTTTCTGTCCTTCTCTGCTTCTCTTTTTTTTTTCCTGCTGTTCTATTCATAGACTCCCTTTTCACACAGATTGTTTCTGAACTGCGAGTACAAGAATTTCAGGTCTAATAAAAACCAGTTACACTGCTTAACAGAGAAGAGTACCTTTGTGAGGCTAAAACCTCCAAAAAGAGGAAAGGAGGAGAATCAAAAGCCACATTATATTTTGCCTTCTTTTTTTTTATAAGTACATCTGAGAAGTGAGATCGGAGATTTTTATGGATTTTTCTACTTGTTTTCTTAGGAGATCCGAACATTGCTCAGTCTCACTATTTATCAATTAATCTAGCATGCAGCCTCAAAGGAAAAAGGTCGACCTGTATTAAAAATTCATCCATCAAAAATTCATCAAAGACTTCAGCATTTTAACTTGTGAACCTTTGAACACCTGCATACTTGTCAGATCTGTGCTCATAGTTAACTGGAATCTATAGTTACTACAGTGTCTATACCTGTTCTGACATGAGCTGCATAAGGAGACGAGCAGGTGAAAGTGCTGTACATAACTGAGCAAGCCACACTGGTTTCTCAAACTGTTCTTTTCATCAGACTATCTGACAACTGACTAAACCCAAACTCGGTCAAATCAGGCCCTCTCAATGAGCAGACTCTTTCAGGGGCATTCATTTTTGCTGCACCATAAATATCACCGTTCTTACAGGGCAGAAGTTTGCCCAAAATGTAAACAAAACCATTATCTGATATTATCATCAATGGCATAGTCCACAAATTGAAGTCATTTAATGCTGTCCAAGAGAAATTAATGTTTTCAGAAGACTTCCTTTAATGTGTGAAGAAAACTGTACAGTATATGCTGGAAGTTAAAGCTTGAACCTTCAAGTTCAAGGTAAAAACTCTGCTGCTTAACTAATGCACTGCTCATAGCTGTCATCATTAATTTATGTTAGCCTCTGTAAACATCAAGAGTATAATAGGCCAATTTCACAACTAAATATAGATGCACATTTTGCCCTTATATAAATGGCAGATTGCTGCTGTAGATCATCACTGCAGCAACACGTCAGTAAAGATGCACTGTTTGATGGTCTGATGCTCACACAATATATAAAACCAGTTGTAATGGTTGTTTGGAAGCAAAGTGTAACATAGCAGCAAAATTTCATTTGTTCCACAAACTCAGGATATATTAAGCCTGGCTGACAAAGACTGTTTGATGTGCTAAATCAGTCTGACCTTCATTTTTGCTTTATATTTCTCATTTAACACATGAAATGACCATTATTTTTTCACTATATAGGAAAATATCACAGAACCAGTTTCTATTAAAAAGCCTCTTTTCCTTGTAAATAGCAAAAATACATTTTGCCAAACACCCTTTAACAATTACTGTAAAAATAATGTGCAACTTATAAAAAAAATAATACCTATATTAACCCAAGATTTTTATTTTATCAGGTTGGTTTTTAGGGGTTGTTGTTTTATAGAGGAGGTTTCTTTTCTTTCATTTGCAATATGTAAATCTAGTACAAGGAATGGCTTTGTGTGCGCTTCAACTAATCATTAAATTGAATGCTTTATCACCAATAAGAACCTTTGTTGCAACTTCTTTTAAATAACAGGATTTACTTCCAGAGTGAGTCATTAGAACATAATAATAGGAACCTGGCAGGTTTTTAAGGATTACAAACTCACAATCCTACACAGTCTTTTAAAACTAATGTACACACTGATACAGCAGCAATTAAGTGAGCTGTGATACACCAGTTCAAACTCAAATTCTACAACCAGCACACTAGTGTTTTGATCTTTTTCCTTCCTGTGTTGAACTAAGCAACTGCCAGTCTCATAATAGAGAAACTGCACTTTTATCAAGCAATTTTGAAGCACCCAATAAACAGCACTTTACCTTGGAGCAACTTGTACATTTCACACCTTAAATTTCTATTTACCAAATCAGTTAATCACTTCACAATTGAACTTCTCAGAACAAAAAATTATCAATTAAAGTGGTTGAAACTCCTGCAAATTATCATTTAGGAATGAAGTAATTGCTTTCATCAGGGCAGAAAAGCCCGCCAGAACAGAAATGTCACTTCAGATTAGTGTTCTCACTCCTGAAGCTATGGATGACACAGCTGATATAAGACTAAATGCCAAGACCAATCAATTGCTTTTGTGGCTCTGTTCTGAGCTGCTGTAAAAGGGGCCATTTTCTAGGATCTACTCTTCATTATAGTAAATGGTATCTCCTTGGTAACATAATTCCATTTCTCATAAATTCCATCTGAAAGCATTGTCCTAACAATGGATGTTTGTGGAAAAGAATGCTGTTGGTTTAATGCAAAGAAATTAAGTGTGAACGGCTGTCAAAGTACTATAGTTTGCTTGTTCTTAAACATGAATTGAAGCCTTTACATTAAACCCAGAATACTTTGGCAGAAATGAATGTTCCGAACAAGTGCAATATATTGCATTTGGAAGTGGTGTGTTCCTGGTTGAGATTTTAGATTTTTTTGTATACCTATGTTCTGTCTATAGTCGGCACACTCATCCCTAGCAGAGATTTGTCAGTTTAAGAGAGGGTAGATAAACACTCCACTTATTTCACAGCAGTGCAGTTAGGAAATGTGAAACTGCGGAAGAAAACATGGTCTCATTATCATATGACATGCTATTTGTTAGCAGACTCATCTGTGTATAAAAGCCTTCTTTGAACTGAGCCCTTACTGGAAATATCTGTATTTCATTTGTATTGTTCAGCTTCCTAAAATACTAAGAATCTGAGTTATGGTCTCCAATTAAAACGATATCTGAGAAGTTAATTTGGTGGAACAGTAGCAATTTCCTGCACTGCTCTCCTCATGACTGAAGTTTAGAAACAAATTCAAGATTACAGATTTTCATTCAAAACAAAAGTATTCCTCCCTCACTGAGAATAAGCAATTCCAATTAACAACAACAAGAGTTATGTGACAGGAGAATATATTACCAAATATGTAAAGAAGTCATTTACTAAGCATTAAGATGAAAAGTGCAATTTTATTACCATATTTCTATGGGTAACCAAAGCAATAGCACAGGTACACTGTTGGCAGATTGTGACTGCAGCCCTGAACGTTGGCAGTCTCACAAATATATGAAAAACTGCAATCAATATGTCTTGTGGGGAAAACAAGAAGACAAGAGGGAGGTAAAGTCACAGCATGTCACAACCACCTGCTTGGAGGAAACACAGCACCGTAAATGGCAAAGCAAGATAGCTTTAGTCCAGGTTCTCCAAATATGCTATCTTGTATACCATATTAAATATGCTGTATAACACACCACAGTTTAACTACAAGCTTTACACTTTGGGCTAAGTAGCAGTTACTACATCAATAAATCACTCTGAAATGAACAGAATTACCCTCCTTTTGTAAGTACTGTCTTTAAGAACACTACTTCAGAGCAGGAGTTTTTAATCTGGTTCTGAATCAGTATTTTAAAGAATGAGTAAACCTACCTCAGAGCTATTGCAGAAATTTTTGCTGGAATATTTATATCAGGCACGGCCATTAACATTTATCACCAACATTATTTTACCAGTGATGGCTCTGGCATAAACCCCTGGCCAGGTTTAAGAAAATTTGGGGTTTAAAAATTTTTTAGGTAGTTATTTTTTATTAAAAGCTGTGTCTGTGAAAGATAGTTTCTCTACACCGTGAAGTCCTACTACTGTCGAAAGGCCTAAGAGCACAATGTTGCATTCAGACATCCCGTGTTTGCTCTTTACAGATGACCTAAATAGGGATTTTGTTAGAGTTGGCTGTGCTGTCTGAAACTACCCGCTCTGATTTAGTTCCCAGAGCCAGGAAAAAAAGGCAAGAATTCCAATCTCTCTTTCACTGCTGCCACATAAATAATCTTTTGGTGGTGTGTTCTCAATTACTATAATACCAAGACTTATTCTGAAGAAAATAACATGCCTTATCTTCCTACCCACACTTGAAATTATCATTTTATAAATTTATCATTTACTTTCCATCCAGAAGTTATCCTTACACTGGTGGGTCTATAGTGAACATATGCAAGCTATAGAACCATAGCTTCAAACCCGATCAGTGGGAGTCTCACAAGCCCTTTTGTGAAGAAGCACTGAAGGGATGTAAGATACATTGACACTGCAATCCAAAGGAGCTACTGTAGTTCAGAGAGAGACAATGGAGTTACCTGAAAACTGCCATTAGAACTTCAGCAGGACAGACAATGGGCTACATGAACAGTGTCAGCCCTGAGCTCTGCCTGGGATAAAAGCTGTACTGATGGGAGTCACTCTGATACTCAAGCTACCTAGTTTAAAAATACCTCCTGCATATCTAAAAAGCAAAAGAGAACAAAGACAACCACCAGTGTGGGTGGTGGTGTAGATATATCTGTTGAATGCTCAGAATCAAGAGATGCATGCAAAATTTTTCTTTTGCAGTCTTAGGAAGACCGTGCTGCCTGGGAAAGTCTCCAGAAGCTCCAATAAGCTGATGGACTTACTGAAGCTTATTTTTCCAGAAGGACAAGCTCCACTCTCCAAGGTGCAGCATTAGCTGTTGAACCATTGCCTCAGTAAAGCACGAATAAGCTGCAAGGTCTTTCACTTTTAGCCTCCTAGCTTGGACCCTGAGCAGTTTAGTGTAAATTAATTTCAGTAGAGCAGAAGACAGCAAGGTTATCACAAGCAGATGTCTCTTTTACACATACCACCAGTAAAAAAAATATAAATTATTACTGCTTACACATTCCATGTCAGGCTACAATCTCCACTGGCTTCCCCTGGAGAGGAACTATGTTTACTTTCTGTTTAACCCTCTGTGACAAGTGGCAACTCTGGAACTGCCACACAAACACTGGTGAAGGGCAGAAGTGCTCCAAAGTCTCTCCTCATTTCTAGTTACAAATTTTCAGTATCTATTAGGCACAAAAATATATAGCACAGATTCAAACTAACCATTTATGCTGTTAAAAACATAACATCTTCAGATGGTATAAAACATTAACCTGACAGAGAAACCTAAGAAGCACACACACAAAAAATCCATATTGGCCCCTTTCTTCTATTCCACCTTCCACTCCATTCATAATAAATGAATAAAAGAAAATCTACATAAGGGTTGAAGTTCTTAGTCCCCAAAGTAATGTTTTATACTTAACATTTTATGAAAAAAGCCCTCTGCCTGCATCATCATGTTCCAGTGCACTGTACTATAGCACTGGACAGTGCAACAGGCTGATGGAAATGCTTTCTACTTTCAGTCTGTCACAACCTTCTTTACAAAACAGCCTTTCAGATGAAATTTTTCAGGCTGAGTGTCAGCTAGTCTCCAAAATGAAATTTTATATGCAGATAGATAAAAATTCATTGAACCATTTTTTTTAGTTATATGACTGTGTGGATTTGAGGTGCAAAAGACAAAGACTTACAGCTCATATGAAAAGGACATAATATTGTTGTATTTTCAGCAGCTTTGGTACAGTGGGATAAAAATAAACCCCACATTTATTGCAGAAGAGCAAGCCTCCTCGTTCATTATTTGGCTCCTATGTTTCCTGAAATGCCAGGAAGAGTTCTGTTAGAGGTCATGCACTCAACCACGAACTGCCTCACACGGTGGTAACTGCTGTGCTAAACGTATGCCCTTACATATTCTGGTTTTCAGGCACTTGTTGCAGACCCAAGATCTAATTTCTAACTGAGAGTTTCAGATATGGTATAGCCAAACCCAATTCTCCTCAGAAAACAGTTTAATTAGTTAGAGTAGACCTGATGCTACAAGTGTTTTATGACCTAAGTAGTGATATGCCAAAACCTTTCCTGAAAACATCATCAGTTAAAATCCTAAAACTGTAAAAAGCAATTTTTAACCAAAAGGCTCAAAATCTTATATCCTTAGCTTCTTTAGTAATATTCAACTACAAGCATAAGTAGCAATATCCTAAATCCTTTAGACTGCATGTATCAAAGGGGTTAAAGTTATCAGTGCTCAGAAATACTACCCAATGGCCACCCAGGCTAAACCTCCACCAAGTAGTAAAGCTCCTTGCAAAAACTCTTCCTCAGAAAGGGCCAAGCAGACACAGAGCTCAAGAAATGTGACAGCAAACCACATAAAATAGCACAACCCAGAGGTAAGGTCCCTCTCTGAAAAGCTCCTTGCCTCAAGTGGCCTCTTAATTACTCAGCAGATAAGGCATCTTCCCACAAAGTCTCATAGGTCTAGATCAGAGAGGAATATGATTATCTCAGGAGTATCTTCATCACAAGGCAGGCCATGTAACTTTAACCAATATTTCTGTCTTCTTTTGCAAAAGTACCAATGCTAAACTGTAAACTCCAAGTAGTGAAGGATTTCTATTGCTAAGCATCTGTAATGTTTAAATTAGCCTCCCCATTAAAAGTTTGTGTTTCATTTCCAGTTTCAACTTTGCTGAATTCAGCTTTCAGTGACGGAATCTTGCGATTCCTTTGTCCACTTAACAAAAGAAACTCCAAATATCTGCTATCTTCTTCCTGTCTGGGTAATTACAAGCCTTGATCAAGTGACCCTTTTAACTTCTTTGACAAGATACTCAACTGACTAAACNAGTCTAATCTGGACTGATTCTCTGCTACCACTTCTTCATTTATTTCTGAGGGGTAAAGTAATAAAGACTGCTTGGATTGACCAGATGGCATCACCTGTTCAGAACAGTTCCATCAATCAGGATCATCACAAACAATAATAATAAAGGAAGAAATAAAAATTAAAACATTTTTATTCCTTCCCTAATCAGCCACAGTATGATGCTTTAACATTATTCAATTTTCAAATTCATCTGGTTTGGACCAGCAGTTCTCCCACTAACCCTTTGGCCACCATCTCTAGTGCTCTGACTGCTACAGCACTGCGAGACTGACCTGTGAAGGTGAACAGGGATGGAGAGTATTTAAGAGCACCAGTGTGAATCACTGAGGGCAAACAGCAAATTTGTCACGGATGGGCTGATGGCAGAATATTATTATTCCACAAAGGCTGCTGAAAACCTTTCAGACTGCTGTTAGCCACCAAACCAGCACAGCTACTCAACATGGACAGCAAGCCCAGGCCCCAGAACCATCAGCAGTACTGTTGCTCATCTTCTCCATTTCAAGTCACTGTCAAAGTATGGGTATTTTACTATACCCAGACACATAACACTGAGTCATAAAATATTCATATGGCCATGGTTTTAATAAGGAATTCTTGAGATAATCCCCAAAAGCCATTATTCACACTGACTTTCAAAACATACAGAACAATTAAGGCNATTTTAGCAGTCTTTTTTTTCTCAGCATAAAAACAACTAAAAAATTTCAGCACTGAACTCAGTAGCAGTCATCAGCAGGTAACATTTTCCATGTTTACTATTTCAATTTATATATTTAAGGATTATAGTTTAGTCCATATCTGAATCAGCATCATACTAGGCTGTATTATTATNGCAGGACCTTCAAAACCACACAGTACTGGCATAATCCTGCTTCTAGTGAAAAGATGCCCTGAAGTTGTCTTTGAAAATGCCACCTCACTCTATTTAAAGCTATCATCACTGGCATATCACCAGTCAGGTAAACCAGAAATACTTTGGAGTCCAGAGAAAATAAAACCAATGTACACCCAATAAACACTGCATGTTAATCTTGGAGTTTACCTGTTGATACATCTACAAGTTCATTGGAAGGGGAAAGAGGTCCAATGACTGCTAGACTGCTAGTAATAGCTACTGAGTGATGCTCAAAACCAGCAATTGTATTAGCTTTGTGGGTGAGTTTAGCTACAGAAAAGAGAAAAAGAAGGAGCCATCAGAAAGAGCTATTATACCTGACGGGCTCTACAGAAGACAGATGAAATGTGAGCTTCAGTATTCAAAATAGAAAGGATACAATCATATGTCTGGTTAACTTACAGGAAATAGTTCCAGAGACAATTTTATACTAACTACAGTGATTTGAGCAATTTTTAAAAATAATACCAGCCAATTTTTCTCCATTATACTCTGCTGGCAGAAAATAAAACATTTTTCTTTGAAATGATTGCCTCTGGTTTTGTTAAATGATGCAGCCTGTCAACATGTGGTCACCAGTTTTACATGATCGTTCTACCTCTATGGAAAAGAATCAATTTTCAGCCTGATCCCTGATATAAATACATAATCTGGCATCAGTTAAAGTTGTTGCTATTACGACAAAAAAAGATAGGTAAGCAACTGCAATATTGTAATATGGAAAAACATCGGAGGCAAAATGATACATTTTGAATTCAAATATGACAGGGATTTTGTTTTTCTTAAATGCTAGTCTTGGCATCTCCTGCCACTGAAGAATTAAGAGCAGAAAAATTAAATAAATATATAAGCAGAGTCTAATTCTGTCAGTAGATGTGTCTGCTGAAGTCCATGGATTTAAAAGGACAACACAGACCCTTAGTGTGAACTGATTTCATAAAAGTAAATATTTGGGAAAAAAGTAAAAAAATATATAAAAAATAAATGTGGAATCCTTTGTTTGGTACACAGTTGTTTCAGCAAGCTCACAGCAGCTGATCAAATTAAATCTCCAACCTTTTGCCATCAAGTGGGAATTGTGTACTAATAATCCCATAACTGTTTGATTGGGATGTGTGCTGATCTCAACAATGTGACTAAATGTCTGGAAGAAGTGAATGGAGAACAAAATCCCAGAAAGATAAAACACATTTGATTTTAATAAACTTATAAAGGTTAATTCAACATGAGACACTTTGTTTTTACATGGAGAATTTGCCTGTTCAGTACTCTTATTACACCCGGGTTTTCAGGTCTGCTGTCTCTTCTAAACTCTTTTGTATACTGGGTATAGCATACCTCATATCTTTTAATCTCTACTTCAGGATGAAGAGATACACAGAGTCAATCTTTATAATTAAATCATGACCACTGACAACAGCAGTTGCTGTGATTTCAGCTTACACAGCTATTACTTGTATTCTTGAACGCCTACTTCAAAAACACACCATGGGAAAAATCATGCTCTTAAAAGCAAGGGAGAAAAGGCAGTTGAAGTGTTGCCCATAATGCAGAAGGAGTCGATGGATCTGTGTGATGCTTAATGCCTTCCAGGCACTTGAGAACTTCTCTGAGCAAGAGTTTACTATAGCTTTAATAAGGTGCAAGTGCCAATTCCCTCATTGCTAGCCCACTGACATGACAAAATGGGATCTTGACTGTTGTGCTCCTGTGACCTGTGGCAGGGGCTACTGTAGATACACCCATGTGTACCGATCCTTCAGCTTGTGACTGTGTCCTGGAGAGAAAGGAGAGAACAGGAGCCTCATAATTGCCTCCAGCATCCCTGAAAAGTGACAGCCACAAACAGACCAAAGCCAGTGCTAAAATTCTATCCGAGTGGAAGAAACATTTTCTACCAAGTAGTTTTTAACTGAAATGCCAAAAACACTAAACAGCTTTAGAGTCTTCTATTAATGGCCAGTATAAAAGAAGGTATGATGTGCAAGATGAATAAACATTAGAAGGAGATTGGGTCAGTAAAAAGTAATAACTATATAACAAGAACAGAACAAGTTAAATCAGGGTAGAAGTTAAGATTTTCAGGTTACTTCAAGATTTGTTTAGACCTACAGCCTTCAAAAGCTTAGAATTCTTGTGCCAATTTTAAAAGTCTTATTTAAAATATTTTATGAATTCTGTTTACATTAAAATCTCAAATAAAATAGCACGAATGCTTTGTGTGGCCATCTGCTACTCTCATCAAGTGTCTGTAGTGACGAAAATGAGGATTCTAGTAGTTTTACTGTGGAGATAATTGAAGCCTTTCTAAGAATAATTTCTATTCAGTTCTTTAGAGCCAAATTTTGCCCTTGGATCTGCACTCTATATTGTAATAATGGAACGTGGTTCTTGTTTGAGCAGCTAATATCAGCCTCTGAGTATAAAACATGAGCTACTAGTATTCTTTCATCCTTTTGAAAAGATGATATAATCTCCATTACGCATTTTGGCAGATGCTTTTGGGGCATGCTGAGCATGCTTATATATTTAAATTAAACAAATAATGTCAATATCAGAGGCTGATTGTCAGTGATCTGAGTTTCTGATTTCAATCCTACCACTAATTTCCCATTTAATGAAGAGCAAAACACTAACTTGACCCCCCCACACACAATATTAGCCTGCTAGAAAAACTGTTCTGAGATTTAACTTATGTAATACATTCTTAAACTCACAGATCCCAAACTTGCAAAGTTTATTCATAAAAGTAATTTATTACTTTCAGTGAGATTATAAAGGGATCA
Source organism: Chloroceryle aenea (assembly GCA_013399075.1). Classification (NCBI taxonomy): domain Eukaryota; kingdom Metazoa; phylum Chordata; class Aves; order Coraciiformes; family Cerylidae; genus Chloroceryle; species Chloroceryle aenea. Next base: position 39,049 of record VWZY01001073.1, on the reverse strand, counting down.
GAATTTACAATTCAGGCCCATGTAGGCAAGTCCAGCATGTGCATTAGGTTATGCTGAGCACTCTATTGTACACTTGAGTACGTAAACTGAAAACTTAGTCAATAAAGCAAGTGTGTACTTGATGTTTAATTGAAGATGCATTCCCTGCACTGCACACTTTTAAAACCTAAATACTTGAATCAGCCTCATTGCTATGGGATGCTGCCTCCCACTGCTTATACTGCAGCTGCTGGAGCAATGCTCATATGAGCTGGGAGTGTTCCAAAAAGCTGCCTTCCTTCCTTTCTTTGCTATGACTGCTTATCAGCTTTCTAAGTGGCCACATATCACAGCATATCACAGCATATCATGACACAGAAAACAGTTACCATTCGGCTTCTCTCCCAAAAAGTCTGAGGAAATCTTAGCTGACTTGGGTTTAGGAAGCATTTTCTCAAGGATGTTTTCCTTCACCAAACACAGAGAAAATAGCCAAGAAAAGAGGAGGGGGGGGGGAATAATATAAAATGGAAAATCTGAGAAAACAAAGTGCATTCAGCTTTCCTACTGGAGACAGAAAGACAAATAAAGGGTTAGCCCTGGTACCCACATGACCATAGGGCAACAGGGAATTGCTGGTGCATAGTGAGCTCCCATCAGTCTCTGACTCCAGGACAGACACGTGCATTAAGGACAAGGTGTAGAAGCTAGTCCTTCCTATATGAGCTAGTGAATTCTCCATACAACACTTGGTGCAGGGGGGTGGGGGGGAATAGATTTATTATTTTTTTTTCTCCCAAAGAACAACAAAAGCAAAAAGAACTGTGCGAAGTAAACGGAACAGATGTAGGAATCTGTTTCAAAGCACAGAGTGCATCCTCTTGACTTCTCTGAAATATGTTTAGCCCTTCACTTGGAACAGCTGGACACCAGTGAATATAGATATCATTTCATATACTACTGAAAATATGTTCTATCTGGGAGATGTGTACAGGAATAAATAACAAGATCCTAGCTACACAAACACATTAAACTCACACAGACCAGCATTACAGCTAAAAGAAACACTGGTACTGTTTTCCCACCCTGTGCCACCACCTGCCTTGGGAATGGATAAGGTTACAATTACCAAATTAATTTTACTTGATTAGTTTATAAGTTCTTTAATTCAGTTTGCCACATAGATGTATAAACACCCATACAGGTGACAATGGCACGGAATGGGTGAAGACACATCTCTAAGCACTCCCAGTTTAACATATTCATGAAGGAAAGGCGACAGTAAGAGCAAGGCTACATACTCAGCTGAAGCTGTCAGAACAATAAGGGTTGCCAGAATTAAACTGCCCACTTGGAATCTGGCCAAAATTACCATTCCTTTAGAAAGACTTACAAGTATGAAAAGTGCTAAACATTAATAAATACAGCTAGTCAATATCTGAAATTCTCCTTCAACCCCATCAGTAACCTAAAGCCATGCTGGAGCAGTGGCTTGTTTTGGTCTTTGGTGAAACTCAAGCATGTACTGAAACCATAGGCACAGAAGAAAGTAGATTTCAATATAATTGACAGCATATGTTTCTATATCTCTATTCAGTAGTTGATAGAAATAAATAATACACAGCATGTCAGTGATAACAACGGCAAATACAACATCAGCCAACTTCCTGAATTGCATTCTAATGGGATCTTAGAACAGATCTGTGCCAGGTTCCTCAGGGCCTCCACTAGATTTTTTTCCTTCATAGTGCTTTGTAACAACTACAGAAAAACTCACTTGCTAATTACTTTTGCTTTCCACGTTCAGAGAGTTTGCTTTTCATACCATGCTACCTTTTTTCATCCCATGTTAGTTTAACTTTTCTCACTTGAATCCTTTTCTTTCTTAAAATAATCAGCAAAGTCTTTGAATTAAACTCAAGTTTGACTTTAAGAACAGCTTATGTTAAGAACAGCTAGATGTGACCTGAAATAACATTTTCATACAAGGCTGTTCAGATGTGGAGCCAACTGAGATCTGTCTGGCCTTATGAACTGTTTATATATCCTTAAGCCACCAGAGGTCCTGATTGTAAAGTCAGCATTTTATCCTATTTTGTGACTCTGTGACCTCCTGGGAGAGCTGTGGAACCTTAAATTAATAAAAGCATTATTTTAATCCATGCATCCAAGTATATTTTTTTTTGTTAGAATATAATAATGTTCATTTTAATATTAAACAGTATTTTATAGTCAGTGCTATTTTACTATTTTATAGTAGCAGGTCTGGTTGTGATCTCTTGTATTTCTTCACAATTTAGCAATTCCACTAACTTCAAACATGCTATTCCAGGTTCTGTCATAGTTATGTTAGGATCCACTTCTATGCAACTGGAGTACAACTTAACCAAAAGTGAAGAAAGCTCAACCTTAACTCACTTCTGCAGAACTTATCTCACTTTCAGAGGCAAGTCCGACACGTTCTGGTCTAACTCATCCCAGGTGACCACAGCCATTAGATGCCAAAACCCCAGCTGGGGATTGTCACATCTGGCTCCCTGCAATACTCAATTTCTTCTAAATGTACACACCTTCAGGAGACACAAGTTCACTCGGTGGACTAGTAATATTCTTCACTATCCTCCTTTTGGTACCTTCTACTCCCTTTTCCTCAAAACAAATGCATTCTGTGCAAGATGTATTCCTCATTACAAACGTTCATTGTCAGGGTAGCTGGCTGCACTCAGAGTGCCTTTCCAAGAGCACTGCCTAACTCTCTTGGCTGCTTTCAGCTCCCTGGAATGGATCCCATCCTCTCCATTTGCCTTCCCTTCTGTGAGCTCTGCCGTGACCTGCAATCTTCAGTCTGAGTGAGGAGGCACATTGCTCACAGAGATAAATGTGCTTAAAGATAGCATCTATATTTTGTGCAGATTTAGCTCTGCTCCCTCCTATTTTGGGTTCCTATAAAGCTTGAATTACATATATTTGGGTGTTTTTGCAGATATGCCTTGCTTGTGTGCTCTCAAATTCCCACCTGGGCTTTGGATAATGCAAGGAGATATCTGGTCTTTTGACTCTAAGACCATCATCACCCAGGGCAAAAGGAAAGCAACCTCATGGGAAGGGCTTTACTATCTTTAGCAACAAAGTGTGGAGATTAAGGTCAGTTGGGAGGGGAGGTAAATTTGGAGATCTCAGAAACTACGCACTTCTTCCCCCTCATGAAAGGCATGCCTTCCATTTCTGCCCTCCGTGCCCTCGCTCCATTTGATTCCTGCCCAGTTTGGGCAGCCTTGTGCGCTTCAGCCCTTCATGCTCAAGAACAGCAGGGAGGGAAGCCCAGAGGTTTCAGTGAAAAAAAAGAACACAATGGAAACAAGTCACCTGAGAACTTATAGGTATAGATCAGAGAACAACACAGTATCAGTGGTGTCACAGTAGGCATCTGCTGCAGACCACCTGATCGGGAGAAGGAAGTAGATGAAGTTTGCTTTAAACAGTTGGAGGAAGTTTCACAATCACAGCCCTGGTACTCATCAATAAGGATATGGAATAAATCCTCCCCAAAGACACTTCCAAGCACAGGAAAGACTACACACTGAAAACAGCAAGTGTGGATTAGCAAGGGGAGGTAACCCCTGACCAGCTCAACTGACTATTATGACTGTTTAAGATGGGTACAAGGAAGGCAGCAATACTGTTTACCTTGACTTTACAAACTTCTTCAGCATGGTCTCCCAAGGGGTCCTTCTAGCCAAACTGGTGAGGTATGGACTGGGTAAGAGCACAATAAGATGGGTGGAAAACTGAATCATCAAACTCAAAAGGCTGTGATCAGTGGTACAAAGTCCAGCTGGCAACAAATTCACTACTGGTGTCCTTCAGAGATGAATATGGGAGCCAATACCAATTAATGTCATCTTTAATGACCTGTATGATAGGATGAAGTGCATTCTCAGCAAGTTCCTAAATTACACCAAATTGGGGGAGCACCAAAAGAGGTGTCCCCCATGTCCTTCTCTCCCTCCTGTGTGTTTCACAGATGAATTGATTCTCTCACAGTTCTGAGATACTGAACTGACCTTTGCAGCTGGGCTGCTACATAATAAGACAGATGCTTCTGCCCCTTTACTGTTATCCCACACAGACACAGAATTTAACTATAGCTCCCTATAATCTGTTTCTCAGCTAGAGAACAGTAGCATTCAGAACAAAAAGTCAGATATGCATCCCTACTCCACCTTGCAGTGTACTGCTTCCAAAGGCTTTGTGATTTGTGTGACTTCTCCCTTAGTCTGTGAAGGGCTGTCTGCTCTAAGTCCCTAGCAAAGGCAGAGGTGCAAACCTTGTGACCTCATTTAGATTAATTCTTCTCACCTCCTAACCTTGGATTAGGGGCATACCCTTCTCTCATTACTAGCACTTTAAATTAAGAAGTGATAAGGCAAGAGATAAGACATGTTAGAATATGCCACTGTCATACAAAGTGAATACAGTAACTACAAAATCAAGCAACGGCTAGTGATTCTGTGAATAGTGTATTTTCCATTCTTTCACAATATGTGATTAGTAGTGATAATTTCAGAGCTCTAATTCACCACTAACTCAAAAGCCACATTTTACAACAGTAAAAAGCAGAGGCCATATGAGTAAGCTTTGCAGATGGTCCAAAAAAGTTATTTAATTCTTCATCAGCTAGTAATAAACAGCTGCATTCTTGTGTCTTTTCTGCTTTTGTTTTATGTGTCACAACATATAAGCTTATTTCTTGAAAAACAGAGAACATACAAAATATTCAAAATACATTGTACTGAAAATGTTACTTAATTGGAGGTAATACAAAATAGAAAGAGACAACTTAAAAAAATGTGTGAAAGATGCAACTAAGAAAATTGAAAGAGTTTGCAGTCTTCTTCACAGCTCAGTTTTTCACTACTTGAAGGAAAAAAAAAAAAAATCACAAACCCAAGAATTATCTTAAAAAAAAAGAAAGTAAGTTTCCATATTCAGTCCAACCTGAAATCTAACATGGCTCTTTGATCATGTTTTACAGATGGTCTTTGAATCACCTTCTAGACATCCCCAAATCAGTGCTTGGCAAAAAAACAAACCCCATCCTCCCACTCCCCAAACCATAATATGAGAATTTAAGCATGAATATGCTTTAAGGGTTAGAATACCTGTATAATTAGATCTTTACTAGGGTCCTTCTTCCCCCTTTGCTCCCACACCCTATGTAATTGTAACTTAGCCTACACTGGCAAAAGAAAAATACCCAAAACATCACATAAAATATTAGACCTTCATTCTTGTACTCTCCCATTTCCTTTCCACTTAGGCTGCCATGAGGTATTAGCGAGGGCTGTGATTTTATTTTTTTTTTCCACACTGTTAGCAAATACTCTTATTCCAGGAGGGGATGCACCAGCAAATTTTTGGTTGCTTAAAGTGTGTTCAGTCAAACGTCCGATACCATTCCATTCCTGATACTTCATTTCAAAGTAATAACTTTTTTCTTTAAACACAAAAGGATGGTTTAGTAGGGTGGTTACAAGATCTCTAGCGATGCTCATAAAGCAATATCAAACACTAATTTAGAATATTACAAGCTATGCATAGGTACAATTTTATTTTCTGAAAAATGGAATGTTTAGAGTGAGTTTTAACAGTTTCTAGAACCATTAAATTCTACAGATCTTCAAAAGCATGCTTGATGAAATATGAAAAGGTAGGAGAAAATGTGTGCAATATACTTAGCAGTGTGACTTTTTTGAAAACATTCAGCAAGTTACAAATCTCAATTCAGTGCAGTTGCCACCGTTACGAAAACGTGTAAGTATTTCTATTCACCTGCAAATCCGCATTTTTGGCTACTTATCCAGTAGCGGAATTCACAGCTGGCAGTTGGGCAAACAATTACCTCATCTGCATGAGAACTGCTGAAGTTTAAACACTTGGATCTAGAGAGTATATTTCACTATTGCTATAAAGAATTACATGGTTAGATTCTTTACTATTCACATTTTCAGCACAACCAGGCTTGGTTTTCTCCCCCTTTCCTGAGAAGGCAGGTCTTTGATTCTGAACTAATTCAGTGAAATGGATTCTACCTAAACAGAGTATCTAATTTTATTGAATTAAACCGCATCCTATTTCCACTGTCATAGGACTGTGAAAAAATACAGGATCTTACTCTATCTTTGATTTTTTCATTATTATTTTTTAAAACGGGAAACCTAGTTAACAGAAAATAATTCATCTGCGAAAGAACTGAAAGTTCAATCTTCCAAACACTTTTGATTTGGGTGGGAGTAAAACTGATTGATTATTCTTGTCTTGATATGCATAGATGCAAAGTATGTCCTTCTCCCTAGAGCATGCATTGGCATCTGAAGCAGAACATGTGGAGGCAACAGCTTTTCAGGCATCAGAAATGACAGAAGCAGGAGCACAGGTAGACTCTTTGGATACAGTTCTTTGACCCATATTCAATTAATCCATGTGGTTCCTGTGCTTTACCCAACATTAGAGGCTTCACAGAAACTGAGAGTTCACAGCACAGTCTTAGGCATTTTCTTCCCTTCAGAAAAGTGTTACAAAAAGACCATTTTCACATTTACAGAAAATTGTAACAAGACACTGCCTTCCAAATAATCCACCAGGGCTTTGTTTCTGCAGCAAGCAGAGGTGTGAATGTGTGAGTGCAAGCAGACCAAAGCTAGCTGTGGTATGAATGATGGTAAAGCTGCGTATCATGGGTCCCCGAGCACGCTGCGGAGAGAGGCAGCCAGCAGGCTCTTTGCATATCTGGGCACTTAGCATGCACTGAAATCCACATCACTACAGCTTGACTGCTCCTGGTTGAAGTTAGGCTGGGTATGCCTATGGATACTACAGTCACCCCTGTGTAGCCTGGAACAAGTGGCAAGTGTAGCAAAAGTAGCCTGGAACAAGTGGCTAAGAAATATATTTTTCTTCAGGCTACAGTTTACTGGCAAAGTAAAGCCTGTGCATTCACACACACATTGACACCTACAGGCTTTCCTACACATACACATAGGAAACAGGTTTCTTTGCTTTTAATTTTGTTCAGTCTTGATAAGACAAGGCTCTGGGGAGACCTAATAGTGACCTTCCAGTACCTGAAGGGAGCTTATAAAAAGGCTGGAGAGGGCCTGGTTACAAAGGCCTGGAGTGAAAGGAAAAGGGGCTTTTAAATTAGAAAAGTGTGGATTTACATTAGATATAAGGAAGAAGTTCTTTACCGTGAGGGTGGTAGAACACTGGAACAGGTTGCCCAGGAAAGTGGTTGAGGCCCCATCCCTGGAGACATTCAAGGTGAGGCTTGACGAGGCCTTGAGCAACCTGCTCTAGTTGAGGATGTCCCTGCTCTCAGGAAAGGGTTGGACTGGATGACCTCTGGAGGTCCCTTCCAACCCAGACATTTCTATGATTGCTATGATTTCTAATCTAAAAAGAAAAAAAGGCTCTTTGGTTTATTTAGTTTTGAAGAGGAGGTTTAGGGATCACTTTAGATCCCTACTTGCTCCCTGTCATTCGAAAAATGACTGTGCACACAGTACACGTGAGTGTGTCATAAAGCAACTCAAATGGATAAAGTAACACTTGAAAAGATGACACTGCCAGCCCACGGCCATTTCTATCATTGCCAGGTGCTCAGATTATAGAATCTTTAGGTGTTAAAATGTTTTTACATCAATCAGTGCCTGACTGATTTATGCCAAGAATTCAAAGACTACAGTCATCAGAAGTTTTTCCACTTCTGTAATCTTTCATTAACACCCACAATGTTGTTTAGGGAACATCACCTCAAGGAGCTGCATATAGAAAAAAAAAACAAACCACAAAGCAAACAATATGTACACATAGGTACCACAAAAACACACAGCAGCTTTGTGGCACCTACCTGTGCCTATCACTTCTCACCGCCCCTCAAATCACAACCACAGTTTGAGAAAATAATCAGAGTTTCTGCAAATTCAGCTCAAAATAATACTGATAGACTGGATGTGTAACAGCAAACTCTAGAACACAGCTAATCATAATGGGTTTTTTATCTTTACTTAAAAAAAAAGAAAAAGTTTTCCTGAAGGTTTTTAAGAGTTCCAGAAAGTAAAAGGTCTGAGTCATATAATATCATACAGATTAGGTCCATATTAATGTTTCTTAAATTAAAACCAGGATTGGGTCCTTTCTAACACATTAAGTGCCAAGCTGTAGATCCTTTCCATTCACTATAATAATTGGCAGAAAATAAGTTTGGGATGTAAGTAGTATATATAAAAATAATATTGGGCTATATATAAGCAACAAAAAAAGTTAAATTCGGAGGTTTCTACCCTCGATTCCATCTCCCTTCAGTGGACTTGATTCCACAAGATGTTTAAATTCAGAAATAAATATAGAAAGAAAACATAAGATGATGAGCAATGTCACTGAGGGAAATGAAACTATTTCTGTTTAACATTATGTACATGTCTAAAGTGCTTTTCTGGACCACAGCCATATTAACTTCCATTTTATACAAAAATACAGTAAGCACTAAGAAAATAGAAGACAACTTCTTAAGGGATACTGTGAAACACATAAGCATTCTTCTGGCTTTGGTATATATCACTTAATTAATAAATGTACTCATATACTTATTGGGACCCTATGCAGGAACACTACATTTTAAACACTTAATGTCAGCAGTGTACAATAATCTCTGTAGAATATAGAGGAAATGATACAGAACCTGGAGCACCATCTCCGTGTGGAAAAGGGAAAAAAAAGGAAAAAAAAATCATCTGGGCTGTGTGTGGACAAAAGATCAAATGACATCAGAAGTAGACAAAATCAAAACCAAACAGAAGTAGTAAGGATAAAGCAATTATGGTGTGGAACATATTTAAATACTGCACAGTGCTCAGTGTTCATCCTTCTTAAAGTGTTACTTCTCCACACATACAACTGCATTTGCTGTCAAAAAATGATGCTTGAAGGATTGTAGGTTGCATGTCACTTTTAAATCTATCCTAGCTAAGGAACGCTTCTGGTTTGGGCTCCACAAGCAAATTGATGATAGCCCTCCTGAAGGCTTAGGCAGAACCAGTGATCATGGGAGAAGACACGAGAAAAAAATTACAAATAAGTAAATAAATAGTCTAAACTAACAAAACAAAGAATGCA